>JBBPFQ010000107.1:5273729-5287692 GCA_037974815.1 Kaempferia elegans | reverse complement strand
TGAAACTCTCTCCTCTCTATTTTCTTCCAGTACACTCTGCTAAATCGCGTTGGGTTAACTTGAGCGTCGGAGGACCAAACAATGAGCGGCTACTCCCGTTTGATTGCTAACGTTGATTGCTCATCTGGTGTGCGCAGCGTTCGAGTGCCTCTGAGTGTTTCCACCTCATCGGCCCTTCTGTCCGAGTGAAACCGAGTGCTATATCTTCACAAGTCGCTGAACCGACTGCATTCGAGTGCCATGTCACCATCAACTTCTCCGTCCGACTGTGTAGGGCGCTTCCCGATGTCCAACTGACCGTTTGACAGACAGGATCACATGAGAGCATGAGTAAGTAGGGGACCGTCTTTGACAGTCGAAGGTCACCAAGCAAGTGGATCGTGTAAGTTGCAAGACAAGTTCCTTTGACGGAGACCCTGAAGATACTAGAGAACCCATGTGAAGTAGAGTTTGATACGTTGACCAGGATCTGGGATTTTGCCGAGTCAGATTTGCATAAGATCCCAGTCAGATCCACAAGTTTGTGAAGCACTGCTGAGGGAGAGGGACCAGTCATCAACAGCATTAAAGAGATGACAATTGCAGATTAGACATTTTCTTAAGATGGGAGACCAATAATGCATGATGGGCCTTCTAAGCAACTTCATTAGTAGAAAAAGATAAACCCTTTTTGTGAAACGCCAACTTGTGAGAATAACCATGCGGCCAAAGTCTCCTCTCATCTGACATTAAAATTGAAAAAATAGTAAGATGATCCTCCGACGAACTATACGAACACAGATTTTGTAAAAGATGTAACTGAGCAATAAAATGTCAACGCAAGTTGTTAAGAAGTTGGAACACTTCAGAGTGAGATAAGATAACAAGTGCAGACTAGTGTTGAGGAAGAAGGCAAGTAGCCAAGGCAAATACCTACAAATCTTCAATGAATGTATTAAAATGGGCAAAGGAAAATCACCATAACAGCATATTGAAGACATGATATCTCCACCGCTTCACACTGAAGCACAAGCGAGCCCACAAAAGCCCCCACTAGCATAGTTGAACTGGTACTTAAATAATAGATTTACATCACACGAGTAAGGTTCGAATTCCTTAGAATTTATTCCACCTTCCCACCTGGAAGGTTATTAGTACCCTAATTTACCTTCCTTCTACAAGACTTTGGGGTGGGCAACGGAGAGGCATCTAAGGTGAGAATTATCACCTTTGCATCACACAAGCGAACCTACAAAGACAATTAAGCAAAAGCTATACACAGTCGCAAAATTTGAGATTTGAAAGAATCGTATTAGAAAGTGATTACGCTCGTGTCCCTCACAGTTTATTCTCAAATTATATAAAAAGAGGTAAATCACGAAGTCAACTTATAGCTGACTGTCAAATGACCGATGATGACGAATATTTGTAAGAAAATACTAGTAGAGTAGCATTGCCTCATCCCTGTACCTACTGCAAAAGCATTATAAAGTGGTGGAATCGGCTTGGCCGACTCTTTAAGAAATCAAAAGGCAATTTTATGATGGGAAGGAATTGGCAGTGATGTTTGGAATGGAAGGACCACCAACACTGAATGATGCTTCCTTTGCTGTGTTTGCTACAGATAAGCTGCAGTAGAAACACAAGTTATCCAAACTGGTTATCCTATGTCCTATCCTTGTCCTTGATAACTTTGTTCCATCAACTGTGATTGTTCAGTCACATCTCTATAAATTTATGAATTTTTCTCACGTACAAATTCAGATGACAAATTGATTTGGACATGAAAAAAAAAAATCCCAAAAAAATAATGTCAAGACTAGCCTGCAAATAAAATTAATTAATGTAATAAAAATATTACTGAGGTAAGTATCAACTTCTGAAACTATCAAACATCTTAAGTTGAGTTGGTTCACAGGAATATCTATTCTATACCTTATAAATTATCACAAAATACACCTTTGACCCATGATCCAGTATGTTGTGTGGTTCGAGCATGAGGAATAGGTCGAGTGAGAGATTAAATAGGTCAAGTGGGTTAGATAGATTAGGTAGCTCAAGTGGATATGACGGAACAGACCAAGACGATTAGGGATAGATGGGCAAAGTGCGATGAGAAAGATCAATGAATCAAGGGCATAGTTGTTATAGTCATACGGTTGACGATCTATATTTTATGATGATACAGTTACAATTCAAACATCAATAACATGTATCCTGACTATTCATACTAATGGTTTGTATCCTTCATAACCAAAATAATCAGGTGCACTAAGAATGAAAAGTCCATACTATTACAGAATCTTTTCAACAAAATCGGACTAATAATTCATGAAGTTTAAAAATTACATAGTATCACTGAATTACAGAATTTGAGGTTCACGGGATCGATTAAATACTATTCTCTAGGGCATATACTATTCTTTAATAGGTAACAATCTTCAGGTTTGACTTCTCTAGATAGAGATTATCAGATCAGATCATGAACACTGAGAATAGGCTTCTAACGACCTAGAGCTTTCAGATCATGCATCTTGGATTAGGTTGAAGAAACTTAATCATAAAAAAATGAACAGAAGATTACTCATCCAATTGTAGAAAATGTCGTCATAAAAGCTTCAGACCTCCTGTAACGTCGTTAACCAGGTCGCTGGGTCCTACTCATGAAATTCAACAGATCAGAATGCACAATGGATGTTTAGGAGCAAAATAAATGAGAAAATGTATGCACACAAAGTTTATAGAATTTATTGGCAAAAGTTAAACCAATATAAATTGTATCCTTGCAAGGGTAGAATATCTTTTCACGCCAACTTTACTTGACACAATAATAATAAAAATAATAAATAATAGTTTTAGAAAGAAACAGAATCGATGAATTGAAGTGTATTCTAGACGGACACTATAAGCTACTCTTCCTCTGAAATCTTAGAATCTTAACCTTTCACAGATACTAAAACTGGCATTTGTCTAATTTTACATGTTAAACTGTAGAGAAACAGTTTGTATAGGTACAATAGTAATATTGAATATATCCATAGAAGCAATCCTCTAATTTGTTCTCACTTTACCAAGCTCATACATTGTAAAATGAGCGAAGTTGTTAACTTCTAAAAACAAATATCATACTAGTAATTGATTACAATTCTAAGTAGCTTACCCAGAATAGCCATCACTGTCATTGAATCTGCAGGAAAATATACAGTCAGTACAATCTCTTAACTAGGCAAGTAAAACTAAGTTTAGTGGAAATAACTGGCTAAAATCTATATTGGACATTAGTAAAAACAGTTTCTGCAGTTGCTAATCTATTATCACTTCCTAGTAGACGAAACATAAAAAGGAAGTGCTTGAGATTTCTGCAGAAAAAATAGATTTAACACACTTGGTGCAATCTGGGTCCTCCCAGCATCAATTGTTATATGATTTGGTAGCTTCAGTGACTTTGCCCTTCCCTGAATAAAAAATGGAACACAATAAGATCAAAGGTTCAAATTATCCATTTCCAGTACTTCAGCACTATAAATAAATGGCTAGCCAAAATAAATCATATACATTCACTTCTGTAGCATTTGATTGGAACTTTGATAAATTCAGCATACAGAGGACAGACCTCAAAGATAGTTGGAGAACGGAAATAGTAAAAAATATTTCTTTCAAAACTTTAAAAGAATGTTATAGTTGAAGAAGAAAATCATATGTCACAGCTGCAAAAGGTAGAGCAAGTAACACAGCCTCCTTCAAATATAACAACTTTCACTAATTGGGCATACTACATAATACAATAACAAGTTCCATTTCCTTAACACATGAGGTGAACTCCTGAATCTGAACCCCCATTGATCTGTATCTGATGATCTTTTTTTTCACTCGCCCGGGCTCCTCTCCAAAAAGCTTAGATCGGTCTTCCAACTTGCAAGATCCAGCACCCAGACAAATAAGACATATTAGAGATTGGGCCGGCTTGCTGGCACAGCCTCTCTGACGCTCAAGTCAGTCGCCGAGGAAGGAGGAAGAAGAAAATGTGATGCAGAAAGAAGAAGAGAAGAGCTTAATGCAGAGGAGTTGCCTTCGTT
Source organism: Kaempferia elegans (assembly GCA_037974815.1). Lineage (NCBI taxonomy): Eukaryota > Viridiplantae > Streptophyta > Magnoliopsida > Zingiberales > Zingiberaceae > Kaempferia > Kaempferia elegans. The sequence continues at coordinate 5,283,637 of JBBPFQ010000107.1, read as the reverse complement.
TGCAAGAATATGAAGACCAACCTCCTGACTTACCCTCTTCCGGTGCTTATATAGATATCCAAAAGGAATCCGCACATCATCTGCTTTCACACCTGAGTGAGTGAAGACAAGGTTTCTGGTGGTCCGTTATTCTTCTTCCATTCATTGGTTTCCATGTAAGACGAGGAAGACATCAAGGGAACCGCCTCTGACATCCACTACCTACTTTTCCATTCACTAATCGCCACGTATCCCTAACTAGAAACTTCAAAACCTCTAATACTCGACGGAAGATATCTTCAATGCTCAGTGGACTTTAACCATATTGCTTGACATAACTTAATTATATTGCTCAACAGAACTTGATTGTATTTCAGCGGACCGTTGTCATATTGCTCAGCATGCTGGTATGTAGCATTTACTTTGAATGTGATTGCTCGAGAGAAGGCTCTATCCCATAACATTGTAACTATACAGTTATTGTAGCCCTTTATTGTAGCAATGTTGTTACCGTAGTATCCGAGAATGTGATTGTTCGGGAGATTAATCTGATTTCCAGAATACTATAGCAAAGTTGGCAATATAGCCATACGGGAATTGATTGCTCGGGAGATAAATATGATGCCCCAATACTGTATCTTCTTTAGAGTAGCATTTAGCGTAGCAGGGATGCTACTATAATCTACTATAGCTCCGGAGACTTTGATTTGATTGCTCGGGAGATAAATCTGATTTCCCAAGCATTGAATCTTTCTACCGTAGAGTATTGTAGCTCTGAGGGACTTTGGTTGCTCGAGTGAACTTGATTATATTGCTCGGATAGCCTTGGGCATATTGATCAGATAAACTTGGATATATTATTTGGCAGAATTTGGCCATATTGTTCGATAGATCTTGCTCCCAATATTTAGAAGAAATCATGAGTTTAAAAGATGAAAGATATTTCCATTGGTACGAGACAATTTAGGTAGAGCCCAAAAATAAATCTATGAGGGCTTAGGCTCAAAGTAAACAATAAACCATTGTGGAGATATGTGAATTCTTTTGGTTCAAACAAGTGATATCAGATCCATGGTCATGTAGGGTGGCCTTGAACAAAGTTGAGGGTAAGCTCAGAGATCAAGAGTGACCAAATGCTTTTAGGGAGGCCCGAAGAAGCTCAAGAGTGACCGAATACATGTTGGGAGACCCCGGAGTTGAGTTGGTTAAGAGTAACTGAATATTTGGGGGAGACCCAAAGTAGGTCAAGAGTGACTAGATACTTGCAAGTCGGAGGTTCAAAACAGATCAGGAGTGATCGAATACTTGCAAGGAGACTCAGACCATTGTGATCTTTTGTTTGAGGGTGGGAATACAATCAAAGTCTCACATTGAAAAAATATAAAAAAGATCGTTTACAAGATGAAAGATATCTTCATTGATATGAGACCTTTTGGGTAGAGTTAAAATCAAATTTATAAGGGTTTTGACCCAAAATGGACAATATCATACCATTGTGGAGATGTGTGAATTCTTTTGGCCTAAACAAGTGGTATCAAAGTCATGGTCTAGACTGGATGCAATGTGGGATGAATTTGAATGAAGTTAAGGGAGGCCCAGTGCAGGTTAAGAGTGACCGGATGCTTGCGAAGAGGCCCGGAGCGGGTCAAGAGTGATTAGATGCTTAAGGGCGACTGGATGCTTGAAGGGAGGTCTGGACCATAATAATAATTGTGGTCCTCATTTGAGAGAATTGTTGAAAATACAATCAAAGCCCCACATTAAAAATACATGAAAAAGACCTTGAGTTTAAAAGATAAAAGATAACTTTATTGGTATGAGTCCTTTTGGGTATAGTTTAAAAATAAATTCATAAGGGCTTAGGCCCAAAGTAAACAATATCATACTATTGTGGAGATATGTAAATTCTTTTAGTTCTAGCAAGTGGTATTAGATTCATTGTCCATACTGAATATCATGTGAGGTGGCTTTAAACGAAGTTGAGGGGAGACTCGGAGCAGGTCAAGAGTGATCGGATATTTGTGGGGAGACCCCGTAGTAGGTCAAGAGTGACCAAATGCTTGTGAGGAGACCCGAAGTAGGTCAAGAGTGACTGGATGCTTGCGGGGAGACCTGAAGTAGGTCAAGAGTGACCGGATGCTTACGGGGGAGACCCAAACCATAAGAGTAATTGTGGTTCTTTGTTTAAGGGGAGGATGGTTGGGAATACAATCAAAGTCCCACGTTGGAAAAATATGGAATAAATTATTAGTTTAAAAGATGAAAGATATCTCCATTAATATGATGCATTTTGGGTAGATCCAAAAAATAAATTCATAAGGGCTTAGGTCTAAAGTGGAAAATATCATGTCATTATAAAAATATATAAATTCTTTTAATCATAACAATATCTCCATCCCTTAAGTACAAGGGTAGCTCCTGTTTCATTCACAATGTGATTGATATAGATGTTCTGCGTACACATATCTGAAGCACCAGCAAACAATATTTCCAAATGGAGATACGAGGAAAGACTTAAAATATTAGACAAAACGCTTCTGCTGGAGAAGGCAAATAAAATATATTAAGAGTACTAGTCAGAAGCATTAAAAAATGTGAGAACCAACTTAACGTGGAGAAATGCATCCTTTGAGAAAAAGCAAAAGTTTGATGTCAGATTCAGCCGTGCATGTAGAACAATCAAAGCTTTGTGAAAGATTAGCATTTGTTTCTATTGCCTTATAATGAAAACTGATGGATAATGAATGACTACCTCAATCTAAAGAAGAGAATGGTGGACAGTGGGATTGATATTTCTTCCTTTTTAACAAAATTATCTTGTAAATGAAACCTTGTCAGTTAAACAAAAACAAGAAGTGAGTAAACCATTGTTGGGTGTCCTGAATAACATCACTATCAACCCTTCCTGCTTACAACTCGAATTGCACCCGCTCAAACTAAAAGTCCGGCTAGCAGATCATATGCCCAAGGAAATCAAAATCCTTTGAATGGAATTAACATCATCTCTAAAGAGTAAATTATTTAGCTTATAGTTAAAATTCCAGCTTGCCAATATGCAAATAATGTATATCTAAAAAATATGTCCTACCTCCCACATAAACATCACTATTCATTAGCTTCACATAATGAAATACAAGTACCTTCCAATAATAATGTCCATAACAGATAATCTTGCCTCATAATTTGGCTTTGAATAATTTGATTGTAGAAAAAAACAATGGTGGGAATCATTTGCATAGGCATTTTCATGAACTTAAATAGAAACCTCACTGAATAAATACCATAAATCAAAGACAGGAGCATTAATTAGCCTTCATCATTGAGTAATGACTTGCCTATGTGACATGGTACCAGCCTCCAGATTGTTCATATGCATGAGAACTATGCAATGCAATCTGTAAATCTACTTTATATCCTCCTTGTGTTAATCACTGAGCCAGCATGGATAGATATTTATAGCAGATGTTTGATATGATAACATAACTTTACGATGCAAAACCGAGTTAGGAAGTCCCAGTCATGCTAATCAAGAGTCACAATTGGACAAAAATGAATTTAAGGCACAAGAGCATAAAAAAGAAGAAAAGGTTGGTATGACCACCTTGCCATATTTGCAGAGTTATGACGGCATCTTCCAGCACATAAGCTATTTGGCAGGATGAGTAATGCTTTATTAACACGATTTGCAATCAATTTGCTAAATGCCAGTGCATCATATGAATAAGCAACTTAGATAAGGAATAGATATTTAGATTTATGATTATAGCAGTATTTCCTGGAAGATGAATCTGACTTTAATCAATTTGTCAAGTGCAAGCCTAACATAGGTATAAGCAACTTAGATGAGGAATAGTTATTTAGATCCATGATTGATGGTAGTATTTCCAAAGTGCTGTAAGATAGATCTAACCTTAAGCATGATGTAAAGAAACTTACGCAGGATGAGCACCAATCAGACCGACATCCATCATTGTGCAATTATGAGCATCAGTAATGTCTCTTGGATCATCCTCAAACACTACACACTTGGAGGGTTTCTTGTCCATGAATTCATATGTTCAGATGAGAGGCATAGATTCTGGCCTGAGATTTACGCCATCTTAAATTATCTCGTAGTTCGGCTACACGCCATCCATCTACCTCACGAACACGCGAGTGTCGACGAAGCATCCACATTAGTAAACCCTCTGTTGGATCCTTCTAAAGAGCAGTAATGGAGACTTCTACTGCATTTATATGAACAGGAAGAGATTAGGGCATGACCAAATCGAAGAAAGGTCTGGGAAAAAGATGAGGAAATTGAGTTCGATGGAAGGTTTGCTTTTGCTGCGGCTTTGCATCACCGTCAGCAATGCAAGGGCATTGGGATCTAAACGCTACCAGCACCTACTGCTCAATGCGGGGCAGCAGTCGGCAACTAGAATGGCAGAGGAGATACGGGTGGACCACCTTCTAAAGATCTGTCAGGCTGACAAACCGCGACGCCTTCTTCTCATGGGATTAGTCACCACTCTATTCTGACGACGTCATCATCAGCTTCCGTCAACCACCCCAAACTTCCACAGGTCAGGAAAAGAGGTGGGGCCTACGCCTCCCCCTCTACATCTTTCCCTCATCTTTGTATCTTTTTGTAGGATTTTCCTACAAACAACGCCAATTTGATGGTCTCTTTTTCCGCTCGCTCGGGGTCCTCCTCTCCAAAAAGCTTAGATCCGCCTTCCAACTTGCGAGATCCGGCACCCTGACAAATAACACAGATTAGAGCTTGGGTCGACTTGTCGGCACGGTCCCTTCGACGCTCAAGTCAATCACCGAGGAAGGAGGAGGAAGAAGATGTGATGCAGAAAGAAGAGAAGAGTTTAATGGAGAAGAGTTGTCTCTGCTTGCAAGAATAAAAAGACTAGCCTCCTGACTTACCCTCTTCCGATGCATATATAGATATCCGAAGGGAATCTCCACATCATCTGCTTTCGTGCCTAAATGAGTGAAGACGAGGTTTCTAGCAGCTGGTTATTGTTCTTCCATTCATTGGTTGCCACGTAAGACATGGAAGGCATCAAGGGAACCGCCTCTGGCATCCACTACATGTTTCTGCATTCGTCGATCACCACGTATTCCTAACTATACAGGCACTGTAGCCTTTTATTGTAGCAGTGTTGTTACCATAATGTCCGAGAATGTGATTGTTCGGGAGATTAATTTAATTTCCAGAAACAGAGTTGGCATTGTAGCATACGGGAATTGATTGCTTGAGAGATAAACATGATTTCCCAACACTATAGCATCTCATAGCAGGGATGCTACTGTCTACTGTAGCTTCGGATACTTTGATTTGGTTGCTCGGGAGATAAATTTGATTTCCCAAGCACTGTATCTTCTCTACTGTTGCACTCTCTCCTGTAGCATGTACTATAGCAGAGCTGTTACTGTAGCTAGCTCCGAGGACTTCGGCTGCATGGGTGAACTTGATTATATTGCTCGGATGGCCTTGGGCATATTTGAACGGATAAACTGGATATATTATTTGGCGAAATTTGGTCATATTGTTCGGTAGATCTTGCCCCCAATACTTGGATGGAAATAATCCCGAAGCTCGAGAAAAGATAGCCCCATTATTCAGGGATAAATTTGATTATCATCAGTATCTCCTAAGGTCATAAAGTTAATAACACCAGGTCATGTGAAGTTTTGATCAACTGTAACATTTTATTATAAATAGCTACCCTCAATTTTTGCTCAAAAGAGTTAATTTAGTTAATCCATGAGATTTATGGATTATTAATAATTAAAAATGCAGATGGAACAATAAAGAATTGACTGTTATTGGTCTGCTAGAGAACGATATGTATCCAAAATCAAAATATTCACCGTTTCCCTTTGCTAGAGGAGCCTTAGCCCAACGGTAAAGTTATTACTTTGTGACCTAGAGGTCACAGGTTTGAATCCTGGAAACAACCTCTTGCAAAAAGGCAAGATAAGGTTGTGTACAATGAATCCTGGGACCCCGCATGAAGGGAGCTTCGTGCACCAAGTTGCCCTTTTTCCCTTTGCTAGAGCAATATCTATGCATTTCGAAATTGACTGTTTTTGATGCAGTAAATAGTTATGCATTTCATCCAGTCAGACGGGACAACATAATCCACTGGTAGACTGCTGCATGTTCTGATGACTGCTGTGTTACTAGAAGTTGTCATATCATACATCTCAAATGAAACCAAGTTCCACAAATAAAGAACAGTTCTGAGAGAGAAAAAAACAGTAAAATGGTTTTTAAGTCAGAGTAACATACTTGTAGCACAAGAAGATCATCCTCACTTTCAATCTTCAGCACCACCTTAACTTGTCCACAATTTTCCCATCTATCAGCAAAAGAAGTGATACAAAATAAACTCAGTTAAAAATCAACACATCATAATTATTTTTAATTAGATACGAGAAAATCAACAATCCTTCATGAGGATAGTGAAAGGTTACCTGCATAGTGCTTTTGGAGCTCTACGAAGAAGCTTTTTATACAAACCCAGAGTTGCATGGCTGGAGAGCAAGTACGTCAAAGACTGTCTTCATTTCAACTTTTTACAATAATATTAGCTACTCAGTTTGTTAGACAAAATAAATGCATTTGTGCATTTGTTCTGTCAAAAAATTTAAAACTGCAATTGGCCTTCAATTAAGAAAGGGTGTGAAGACTATTGTCTTATAAGTAGAACGTATTAAATATTTTATCAATGGGTTGGCACTGGTGGTATTGAATCAAAAGGAACACAACTACATCTTCTGAAACAACCGGACAATGTTAAGTGTTAACAGCTTGTCCACTCTCTGATGTAGGATATGAATTTTCTTTTTGTATTTTTTCTATAAAAAAATTAGAGTAATCCAGATATTCACCCTATTAAAAAAGAGAAAGGAAAAGAAACAAAGTTAATGTTTTCGAACATCAATAGCATCTAACTACAAATACACAAACACAAGAGTGGTAATCTAATGGAATACTATCAGTACTAGTAGAGCCTTGTAAAGAATCAATTTGTTTTTCTCGAGGAATCAACTTGAATGACCCAGGTAAAAATGCATCAGAAATACACACAATAAGGATTTGTTGACCTACTACCTTCACAACTTTCACTTATTCAATATTACATGCCATAAATATAAATAAATAAACTGACGGCAAGCAAAAATACGCACTAGGATAAAGGAGACCAATGGATAAGGAAGTTATGAAGGTTAAAACACCGAAAGATTACAAATTCACAAGTAATGCAATGTTGACGGTGATTCAATAAATAATTAAATATACTCGTATTGCTTCTACTGCAGAACCTCTTTGTCACTAAGCATTATTAACATACCTGCACTGGGCAGCAATCTTGCCTTTTCCCATCTTCAAGTCATTTCTAACAACCAAAACCTGCACGGATGGGTAACGAACTCCTATAGCATATGAATATGCTAATAAAAGCAACATGTTTAGATTAAAACGGGAAAACAGTGCTAGAATGACGGCAGAATAATCGAAGAACACACACATCTTGCTAGTTAAATCAGGTGTCCTGGCATGAGGTAAAAAAAAAAAAAAAATCGCACAAATTCCCATTTTGAAGTCTTCAATGATTTCAGCAAGGTTTTCAATCTCGAGGATCGGCTTCTTCACCGTGACCCTGCTCAAATTCCTCGGATCGTTGGGAGCTTCGTCGACGGCCCTATTCCTGTTCGTCAAGTCTTTGGTCCAACTATACAAAAACGGGAAGCCGCCCTTGGTCTCCCTTTGGGCGAGGAGGAACCCCAAGGCAAAGCATCCGGCGCCTATCAGGAGGGCGGTGAAGACGCTAAAGAGAGATATGGATATGCCCATCATGAACGCCGGCACTGCCATAGACGGGTCAGCAGGTCTCGTATCCGATATCGGCCGCGGGGGTGAGGAGGCAAGGAGGAAGGAGGGGGAGGGCCGGCGGAGCGCAGTGAGGAGTTTTTGACTCGGAAGTCGGAACCACTGAATTTTCGGGGCGGGTTTGGATAAATATTTGGATCCGAAACGGTATCGGAGACGGACGGGGGTTAGATGGACCCGATTCAATAAATAATATGTTGCATTTGTTAGATGACGAGCCAAAGGAAAAAAAAAACGATTGGGCACTCGTTGACCGTAATGGCACTTGATTCATTGTTTTTTTCCGCCGATGGTTTAATTTATTCCAGCACGGCGGAGGGGCAGCGGCGCTTGGCTGGTGCAATGGTGCTCGCTAGATCTCTGTCATTCTTTCCACTGTTCTTCAATATTTAGTATGCTTAAATATATATAAAAGATTCAGCATTTTAAATTAAATTGGGTTCTGAATTAAGTTTCAACTAACTTATCACTATGGCAACTGTTTTTTTTTTCCGTTCACTGGGGCATCTCCTTTCTCGAACACGAGAGCGGTTTCCCATCTCGTGAGATCCAAGTATCCTGAAATGTAACACGGATTGGAGCTTGGGCCGGCTCACCAATACGGTCCCTTCGGGTCTCAAGTTAGTGATCGATAAGAAAAAGATGATTGAAGAAGAAGATGGAGAAAAAAGCTAATGGAAAAGAGTCGCCTCCGCTTACGAAAAGAAGAGAACAAACCTTTTTCTAACTTACCTCTTCTAGTATTTATATAATTATGAGAAAAGCATCCTTCGTGTCCTTCCCACTTTCTCTCATATAAGTGAAGACACAATCTCTAACATTCTATTACTCACTCATCCATTCATCGATTGTCATGCATGTGTTGAGAGAAAGGAACCAAGGGAACCATATCTGACATCCACCACTTACCTATACATTCATCGTCAACGTCAAGTATTCTTAATTAGAAATCTGGTTACCACGACATCACCAACAAATAAACAAACTTCGTTGCAGTTTGAAAAAACTTTAAAAGAACATTAATTTTTATTTTTTTTTAATTTACATTTATATATTTTACACTTAGAATACCATTTCAATGCTTAAAGAATTATGTTGAAACAAGATGTAAATGAAGATGAAGAGAAAAAAAAATCTGAAATTAAATATTTATGATAGGATAATAAAGATAGTTTTATATATAATTCTAACAATTTTTTTTAAGAAATCATCTAATTTTGAAATTATTCAAGAATTTTGTATGTAATTGAAGAAATGTCAAATAAATAAATAAAAATGAGGAGACTAGATCTGTTAGTCCATAAAAATATAGATCAGGGGATGATTCACACTTATTTTGTAACTGGATTTAGATCGCAATCCAGCCACAGTTGATTGCGATCCGTCGATGAATTCACCCGTCCACCTAGGTTGTAGTTTGGATCAGGGCGGACGGTCGGAGGGCGTCGAAGGTGGGAAGGTGGCCGGGTTACCAGTCGCCGAAGGGGGACTGCCTCCAGCCGCTCGGCCCGATCCAAACTGCAACCTAGGTGGGTGGATGAATCTGTCAATGGATCATAATTAATTACGACCGGATTGTGATCTCAATCTGACCAAAAAAATAGTTGTGGACCAGGAGATCTACTCTTAAAAATGAGACTTAGAGAAGTAATAATCTTAATATTGAAAGTTTGATATAATCAAATAAATTAATTCAACCGATCCAATTTAGTTTGATTATTACATTATTTCAGTTAAAAAAACAATCAATTTATTCAATTAATTTGATTAGGTTTTAAAAATTCTTCTTCGATTTACAAATCGAAATAAAAAAGAATGAATTGTTAAATCTTTCACGTAAAAAAAAAAATAATTTATAAGGGGGCGTTTGATTTGAATATTTTCCATTTTCATTTTTTGAAAAACGCACATTTTCAAAAAAATAACGTTTGGTTTGCATTTTCCATCTCTGTTTTCTAAAAAAAATATATAACATTTTCTGAAAAAATAGAGAATGTCAAAAAGTCGTTTTCTATTTTTTTAGAAAATGCACGAT
>JBBPFQ010000107.1:5205114-5216990 GCA_037974815.1 Kaempferia elegans | reverse complement strand
AATCTTATTAATTTTTAAACAAATTTTATATTAATTTAGTTAATTCAGTTAATTCGGTATTAATTTTATATAAATTTTAATTCAATTCAGTTAACTAATATTAAATCGGTTTTCGATTAATTTGATTAATTTACTACCGAATTAACCGAATGTTCATCCCTACATTTTATTATATATTTTTAAAATTATAAAAAAAATAAAATATATATGTTAAATTAATGAGATAAATTTAATAGGGTTTGATTAAGTCTGTTTAAATCATCCTATTTACTTAGAGGAGTTGATTAAAATTATTAGTGTAAAAATTTTCCTAGGTTTTAATTAAAACCTCAAGCATTGCCTTGCAGGTCGCCGCGCGTCTTCCCCGCGAGAGATTATTTCTGTACTTTGTTCAGCGTTGTTTCTGTCAATTAAATTTGCAATTATTTGATTTACCCGTGAATATGTAGTTTATTAATTGCTCAAAGTATCTAAGGATTCAAACTTACAATTATTGCAGCTATTAAAGTAGTTTATTTCAAGTCCAACAATACAGGCACAACAGAGAATGACAAAACCATAAGCTTAGGCTCGTACTGACCAAGGACACAAACAAATCTAGACAGCTGATAGTAAACGAGCTTAACCTGGTGAGAGTGCATCTGGCATTAAATGAGTCCCAGAAGCATTAATTAGTAGGTTCAATCTACTGTAACTCTCTTTCATAGTGGTGCTTGTTGCTGTATGTAACAATATTTTTTTTTTAAACAGGTTGAAAGTAGTGATGAGTAAAAATTCAGTTAAATCCATCAAAATTTAAAATTTAATTTGATTTATTTAAAATGTATTTTTTTAAAAATTAATTAATTAGATTGGGTTTTTAAAATTTTTTTTATTCAGTTAAATTGAATAAATTAAAATTTAAGACGGCAACTTAATTTTTACATTGAAGTTGAATTTTAATAAATCCAACTAAATTTTTAGATTATAATTAAGAAATTTTAATTAATTTAGTTGTAAATTAAATTAATTAATATTTTATCTGATTTATTTGTTTTTTTAAAATTTGATCATTGAATTAGTTCGGGAAAAAGATTGATTTGGTTCGGTTCGATTGACTCACCACCAGTTCAATATTTTAGAATGACGAGTTGGTACGTGCTCAATCCCTTTCCCTCTCCCTCGCGAGTTACTTCCGACGATAATCGCGGAAGGTCCGGCGGTGTCTTGCATCTCCTTCTGTCGTGATCCCTGAAAATCACCAGCGTCTTCCTCAGAGGGGTCACCGCCTGTAGCACTTGCCCTCTACGTCCTCCTCTCCTTGAGCCAACGGAGCTTCTCCCTGGCCGTGGGAGTTAGGGTTGCGACGCAGCGCCCATGGTAGCCATGGTGGCGGCGAGTTGGGGCGAACGAGCGGACGGTCTCCTTCAGTCTGCAAGAGCGGCTTGTGAGGTGTCCTCGAAGCTGAAGCAATTGCGGCAACTAAAAGAGGTTCTTTTGAATCGTGACACGTCTCTCTTGGCCGAGTTTGTTACACGCCTAGCTGAGCTCCAGAGTGAGCGGGCGAGTCCCATTCGGAAATTCCTTGCCGAGTAATTCCACTTATTTGCTTTTCTGTTTATTCGTTAACTTTTTATTGTTTGCCTTCTCTTCCGCATACAGTTATTGTTTGCGGAGAGGTCACTTTCCTGACATTTTCCTGTCATATATTGACAAGTGAATGAAAAGGGAAGTGAAGCATTGTTTCGAATATGAACTTGTTTTTGGTTTCAAGGTCTATTATCGTACTGACGCCTACTGATGGTTTTATGGGCGTCTTTTGGGCCATTAGCACTTAAGATCTTTATAATGAACTAAAACGTTGGAGCTTGTGCTTGATGACCTTTGCATGAAAAGATGTAAATTCTCTTTAGGTGCACAACACTCCCAATGAGACATGTGATATCTGATTATCAAAACATTTTTGATAATTCAGTATAAACTTATTAGTAGGTTAGTCTGTGTTTAGGAATTTTGGTTTAATCTATTGTTTGTTCTCATTAAAAAGATATGTTTGTGTTGCTGGGTTCTAGGCGTGTACAATTTAGATATTTGGTCCCAGTTTTAGCCATATTTGTCACTTGCTATCTTGCATCATACAGTCATACTTTGCAGTTTTTTTTTATGATTCAACATACATAGAAGTTTCCGTAGATATCTGAATTTCCAGAAGAGAAACAAATATTACAGTTGATAGAAGCATGACAATGACCTACCTGAGGTTTTTAAAATCATAGCTATATACCATCTTCTTTTTGATTGAATAATTGTTTACAATTGAAGAGGCGTCTAGGAACAATGATTGAATTGCTTCTTTTTTTTTCCTCTTCTACCAAACAACATTTTTGAGCCATAAATTACATATTTCATTTTCGATGTAACTATCAATAATTAAATTATATTTTTATGTATTTTTCCGCATTTATCTAATTTACCCTCATTTCCTACTTTATTATATTCCTTTTTTATTATTATTATTGTTGATAACCTACGGAAGCCTATATATCCACTGTGTAAAATAGGAAACATAGCCATGATATTGTAGCAAGTTTTCTTCCTTAGCCATATTCTGCTTATTCCTATAGCAAATATGACCTCCATTCCCACTCCATGTCCACCTTCACTTCAACTTATCATCTTGTCAACACCATGTCTACCTCCATTTCTACATATCATGCTGTCAACACAACCAATCTGAATCAATAAGATCCAACTTCAAAATCAATTTCATCAATCTCTTTTCCTCCCTGATACTGAATTGCTTCTATCCTGTTGCTATTACCACCAAACAGATTATCATCACTCCAATCTTCAATTTGTGTATTCCCAACATGCAAACTAGATTGAGGGAAACATGGATCAAAAACCATCCATCTCCATTGAGATAGGAAGGAGAAACAAGATCTGAAACCTTTTCAACCGTTGATGAGGGGAGATACATGTTAGATACCCTCTTCAACATTTAGAGAGTGTCTGAGAACATCTAGCACTGCAACATCATTAAAACTAATCTGATATAGCATCTTCATGTTGGAGTGTAGAGATAGAGAGTAAATTACCTATTATATTTTATGTGTTAGTCTAGTTCACTCTAATTTCTTACCTTAATATCTTATCATAGTCTCCATTTTTTTCAATCACAATAAACTGCTGATATCCACTATTATAAAATAGGGCATCTACCCTATGTTCATTGCCAAAGCAGTGATGGAATTCCACATTTCTGTCAATAACAAAACCTTCTTCGGCCAAATAACAATGATTCGACTCTTACAGACTGCTACTCTAGTTAATTTGTTTTGAGACACTATATACATGTAACTTTGTTGTAACCTTTTTGGTAAATAATAGACCCAGACTGGATCTAAACCTGACTGACACATTCAATGAATATTAGAATCATAACTTGTCATGTTGGTCCTTTTATTTTACTTCATGTGCTTGTTCAGTAAAAGATTCTCTGTGTTTCATGTTATTGTAGGATGATTGGCGACATAGGATCCAAGCATACAGAAGTTTTGCACGAGATGCTTCCTTGTCTAATATCTTTTCTTGAAGATGAAACTCCAGCCGTTGCTCGTCAGGCCATCACCACTGGAACTGCACTGTTTTGCCATGTGTTAGAGAAGCTTGTAATTCAGGCATGTTTTTTTTTTAAAGTTACAATTATAAACCTGTTCAAGAAATTTTTTGGTTGTCAACGAGACACTATTAACTGTTAGGCTATTGTTTTTAATTTAATTAATCATTCATATTAATTATTATGTGATTTTATTGTCTTTATTTTCTTTCCTCTGGATTGCTTCCTTGTTTGCCCTCATCTAAGCTGTTACTAAGTGAACGCTAGCATTATCTATTAGCGCTCAACTGCAAAAGTATAATTTCTAGGGTAATTTTGAATGATGTTATCTCTTAATTTTGAAAGAGATCTGCGGCTCAGCATTTTTCTGCTGTTCAACTGAAGAAAAGGCATGGAGAGTGGAAAACTCCTTGTGCATTGTGGATAGTAGATTAAAGGTGTCACGCAGGAATACTTTGTGGACACTTGCTGGTTGATGGGAGTAGCAGATAATTGTCTGTAATTAATTAATGTGTTATAAATAACTAAGGTCTTCTAAAAATATACATTAAGGTGTACAAGATATCTGATGAATTTCATTGGAGAGTTTAGGCTATTTTCTATCATTCTTTAGTTTGGTTTTCATGAAAGTAGAACTTGCTTATGAAGAAAGAGAAGGGATGGCTATCTTGATGGGCCAGCTTGCATATACAAGAAGAATGTTGTAGTTAACTTCCATATGTTGGTTGCCCTGCTTATAAAGTTGAGTAAACTGCTGCTTGTTTTTTGTCTCTTGAGTTTTGATTAATTGTCTATTGCAACACTTTTTCGAACACCAAATTTGTTCCTGTTTTTATTTCTCGAAATAATGGTTTATGCTTGCTTTCAACCCTAACGGAAATATATAGTACCAAATTTTTGCTTATTCTTTGAAAGCTAAGTTGTCTTGACATGGATTTGGAGAAAACTGAAACTGAAAGCCCTTCTACTTGAGTAAAAACTGAAGGAGATCTCTGTGATTTGCAACAGTTAAATTTGTAGCGTGAAAAATTGCCTTGATTGAGATCTATTTTTTTTATTGAAGTTGATTTGATTAATCACTTATTCTAAAAGCTCGAGCTATCAAGGAAGATATCAATCTCTATATTTATATTATTAATTCTCCATCTGATGTGTGAGTGGGTATATTTGACTCAGTTGCCTCAAACAGTATTTTTTTTTTAAAGGCAGGATGAGAACTTTGATATTTTTGCTTGCTTTGATACTATGTTATAATTGATTGGCCTATTGGTATTCCAAAAGCTCAAGCTACTAAGAAAGTGACAAATTTTTATATTTATTTTCTTTATATAGTATTTCTTTTCCTATGGATGGAAGAATGGAAATGGGAAACTTTTGACTCAAACCGACAAAAGTGTATAATTTTATTCAAACTGTTCAGTTTTTAAAACAGGATAAGGATAAGGAGGTATAGTAAAGGTATAATTGGTGAGGCACCACATCCATAATAATCATAATATGCGATGCCCTTTTTATTCTTTAGAAAACAAAACCATTCTTTTGATTTTTTCCCAAGAGAATTTCTGTTGATTCTAATACCTGATACTTCTTTACTAAGGAAACATATATGAGATGAGAATTTCTAATCAATAACAACTAGTCTAGCAATTCGTAATATTTTTTGCACTGAGAAGCAAGTATGATATTTTGTTTTTGTTCTTGATTTTAGGGTTTATACTCCAATGACATAGATGTTTCGTTAAAATCTTCATGGGCATGGATGCTACAGTTCAAAACTACAGTAGTCCATACTGCATTCCAGGTAATTTTAGCCTCTTAAATTTAATTTTCTTTGCTATAAGATGACAAAAACGTTACTCCTTCAGTCAGGAAGTGATGGAGTTAGATTGCTGGCGGTTAAATTTGTTGAGACATTGGTTCTACTTTATACACCTGATCCCTATATTTCTTCAGATCCACCTCAAGAACCTGACTTTGGTATTTTTTTTTCAGACACAGAAATGGATCATATCTTGGCTTCCAGCCTTCTTACATATAACCAGATGCTCATTTCTACTTCATTTATGTTATTACAGATGTAGGATTCAATATTTCATGGCTGAGGGTTGGCCATGCTCTGCTTAATGTTGGAGAGCTGGCTGTTGAAGCCAGTCAGAGCTTGGGATTATTGCTTGATCAGCTGCGTTTTCCACAAGTGAAAACACTTAGTAATTCAATGG
Organism: Kaempferia elegans; assembly: GCA_037974815.1. NCBI lineage: Eukaryota > Viridiplantae > Streptophyta > Magnoliopsida > Zingiberales > Zingiberaceae > Kaempferia > Kaempferia elegans. The sequence continues at coordinate 5,211,173 of JBBPFQ010000107.1, read as the reverse complement.
TCATTGTACTAATCAAAAGGTTGTTTCATCTTACTTAACTTATGTTTGGTAATTTATGCCTACAGAGTTTTGACTAGAAAATGCTATATTTAGTTTGTATCGTGCCTTTTAGTAACTATTGAATTGAGACACTGTCATGTTAGGAATAGAAGATTAAACAATATTAGATTGGATCCATATACTTCATCCTGTGCAATATTCACTTGTCGTATCTTTATTCCTTGTGTGCATGTGTAACAGATTGGATAGTATACATACTATAGTTCAAGGTTTTCCTCAAGTCGCCATGATTTATTATTTCACATTTATGTGAGTTGGATGTCATCATTCTTAGTAAACAAGTTGGGAAATGTATATTATGCAAAGCAATTAACCAAGAAATATAAGTCAATTTTACATTTTTCTTACAGCTCCTATTAGTCTTCACTCTATGAAACCTTCATGCTATGAGTGGTGTTGAATTACATTTGATGCTGCTGCTTCAGTACTATCTTTAAGTGTCTATCATATGATGGCCAAAAGCAGGTTGATATTACAATTTATCAGTTTTAGCAAGGTTCAAAATATGGATTTGGGAGCTGGTAACTCATTGTTAGGGCATTTTATGGTAGTTTTAACTTGTGTTTGTGTCATTTAACGTTTGAGATGGACAAGGAGAAAGGGGAAGCAACGTCAATGGAACTTTAGAAATTTACCTATTTCCTTCATTCATTGTTTTCATTGTTGATTTTGGTCTTAGTTTCACATTTCATTTTCCTGCCTGCCCTTCTTGGCCAACAATTGAAACCACTAAAGCTTCTTTCTTTCCCGTGCTAATATTTTTTCCTTCGATCATCTTCCACTGCACCTCTAGTGGCACTATGTTTTGGTGTTTATATATGTGCTAACACTCACAAGGGATGATTTGCCTTCTTCATGTCAGGCAAGATTTAAAGAGATATAAAGCATAGGGCTCTAACATGCATTATTGATTAGCACCCAAACAAAAAATAAAATTGGTGTATCATCTCAAAGATATTGAGATGGACGTATTATCAAGGAAACAATCAAGTTAGGGCTTCAATCATGATATATAATCTCTTTTGGGGTATTTTTGAGGTACTTGTAGCTGCCTCCTAATGGTCATGGCATGAAACTTAAAAAATTGGCCAAACATTTGAAATGTTAGGTCTAGTGATAGTGACATAGTTGAATTTACCAACTAGGCAGGACTGAATTTATTAAATAATGCTCTTGAATAATACTTTAGGTTGTTTTGTTTGAATTTGCACACAAGATGACACTCCCTTTGAGCAATCCACCTAGGTGCTTGCTCTAAGTATGCTTTTTAGTAACCCCACCGTATTTTTGGTATCTAACTAGAAAAATAACACTAAAGTGAGGTAGAGTTGATATAAAGCAATTATAATTATAGGACAAAAAGTGTATACTTTTGGTAGGATCTTATATTAGGGATGGTTATGGTAGAACAATCGAGCTTTGAGAGAACTGGTTGCAATGTGTTTAGTTCTTACTCTGTTTTAGGCATGGTTTGAAATCTCGTATCTTGCTGGTTGGCACAATAAATTACCAACACTCGATACTATCCTGCACACACAATGTGTCATGTGTTGTTGTGTCATTCATCTCAATGAATATTGCGTCATACCAATACTTGACACATTTTGGCATGCTACAACACTAATCAAGATGAATTAAGATAGAATTGTTATTTTTTTTTTCATCATGTATCCATACAAAAGAATGTCAGAATTGTACCATTCTAATGAAACATAAAGTCCAACTAAAATATATAGTTATCTTACCTTCTTCTTGATCTTCTTTCTCCATCCACCTCCAATTTTCCACTGACACCGTATATTGAAATGTTGGCACGATACCAAAACAATATTTGACACTCTGCCTTGGTTGTACGTTTGTAGTAGTTGAGTCTCTAGTACTAGTATCTCTACATTAAAGGACGTTGAAATATATAATGAAGTACAAATGAGAAGCACCTTTGTTACATACTCAAACTTGGTGGTTGATGTGGACAAGAAGGTCATGGACTCAAAAAGGTTACATCTAGTTGATGTAACACTGAAGAATAATAATGATCTCCTTTTCTTGATGAGAGCAATCAAGGAATGCATGCTTGACAGATATTAGGACAACTTGTCTTTACTTGGAGATAATATAAACAAAGTACAACCAAACATGCAATGTAGAAGAAAGAATTTAACTGCGCAAGGGAATATAATAGAAAAGTGGATTTGATTGTGAATACCAAAAGTAACATTGGTGAGAACTACATCATTTCAAAACATGATAGGACTCCTATGAAAGATAGTAATGCTCAAGATGTCTCAACCAAGTTCCTATTCTTTCTTATAACAACACCATTTTTGCTTGAAGTATAAGTGCAAATTGATTGATAAAGGAAACCTGACTAGAAAGGAACGAGCAAAAGATATGAAAAGTACTCTAGCATTTTAATTTTTCGATACCCTGATTGAACTGCTAAACTGAGTTGTTATTTCAGGATAAAAGGCACAAAAACTGAAAGGATATTTGAAGACTCTTTCTCTAAGAAAAGTCATGTCATTCTAGAGTAGTTATTGATGGAGGCAAGCAAAATATCTAAAACCTAGTTTTTAATAGACATGATTACAGACCCAAATATTAATGAGCCAAAGAAGATGGTGTTCAACCATGGAAGTTGACACAACCTTGGAATGATTTGGAATGGTGAATATGTTTCTTTAATTAACAAGACTCACACTCAAGATTCTGAAGACTATATAAACTAGGAACTGTCTTCCTTAAACGTTACTGATTTGCTTATACTAGGTGCTTGTGTATTTAAAAAGAGATGGCCACAAACAAATATAAAGCTAAGGCACGATGAATTGGTAAAATCCAGGAGATTCATGCTTTCTTCCAATCTTCTTTTCATTCCTTGAATTTTGAATGGAAACGAAATTTCTAACGAATTTTATTAAACTTTTCAATGACTTTGTGAGTTTGTTTTGTTGGTACTTGAACTCTTCATTTTATCTGTTTGTATCATTGATGCTGGCAGAGTGGATATTTGACATTCCTAATTATCACATGCAAACATTTAGAAACACCTGTGCCAGACACTCGGGTACATACTCGTGTTGCAAGGAGCATCTTAGGCATCCCTCTCTACCTACGCATATAATATCATATTACAACTATAAGTTAACCACTATGCTTCTATAATCCCAGTTAGGTCCTTGGCACATATAAACCCCAACATCCCACACGGTCAGAATAATTACTCACAGTCAGATGGTCATCAAACTGCTTGTGGGGCTATGCTTTCCATGCTGTATGTAAACTATGTTCTAGTTATCATAGCTTATTGGCACTCAGTGCTCCTTTTCGAGCCATTGTCCATTGTGCCCGCATGGCTTAACAAGAGTACTGGTACACTTAGCTCTTGTTCTTGCTCATACTAACCATATAAAATATGTTGGATTTTAATGCCAAAAGCACATGAGAGTTTTGAGTTCTTACATGATCATCACTGTTGTTCACCTATGTACATTGTCTGCTCAATTCTGGTACTTCATCTATGGGCAATTGGAAACACATATGAATTTCATAGATAAAGTTATTCTAAGATATCAAAATGCAACTGTATCTCCATTTTACTCTGTTATAAGTGATCATTATTGGCATGCGTTATATTGTTTACTTTGTCATAGTTCACACCTTCGAGTTATGCAAGCTATTTTTTTTAAGTGCTACTAGACATTGACATCATTTATAATGCTAGTCCTATGCTTGTCTTATCTTGATATTTGTTGGGCTGGCACATGGTGGGTATTGTTCCACTTGCAACGAGAACAAAAATGGTTGAAAATGACATTCTTCTATTGCTGTAATGGGTGCTCTTAGCATACCATGTTGGGTGCCCAATATGTGCTGACCATACAAGCACTAAAATCACTATTCACTGAGACTGATGGCATTCAGTGGTTTATTTTTGGTCGTTAGTTGGAATTAGTACAATTCTACCTTACCGCCTCTATATAGTAGTAAATTACTAAATTTTGAATCCTGCTACTAGATCAATGTGTTATGAAGTGAATACTATGTATTGTACCCTTTTACCAGAATAACTTACCTGTCCTCTGGCATGATGAAACTATTAAAACAGTGTTCGAAGAATCTTCCACTTGTGTTGCTGGGTTTGCTTATGTTTGTAGATTTGTCAACTAAGGTCGCCTACGAGTGGTTGAAAAGTGTGTCTCCACTACGATATTGAGAGAGTTGACAGTAATTACGGTATTTATGCTGTATGATTATCCTTAGGTTAGTATACTCTAGGTTGCCCACAGTGAACTGTGGAAGAGTGATCTCGCGTGGTCCACAGCTTGATAGTTGAGTGCCTTGGACACTAGTATTGCTTGTGGTGGAGCGTTGCTCCCACATATATCTAAGTTACTTGTGGTGGAGTGTTGCGCCCACATCTGGATAGTTTACTTGTTAGTGGAGCGAGACTCCTATCTTACCGATCTATCCTTTTTGTTTGCATCGATACATACTATTGATATATTGTACTCAGGTGGTTTATTACAGTGGGAGATTAGTTATTCCTAAGTCACATCTGGTCCAGGACTTACGGCAGGAAGCACCATGACCTTGGTTGGGGATACATCTGGGTGGCACCGGATGTATAGAGACTTGAGAGATTCCTATTGCTGGAACGATATAAGGAAAGACATCGTGGATGTTGTAGTTCGATGATAAGTGGGACATATTCTTTGTATCAATTAGCAGGGTTGTAGTGTGACGGTTGATCCTTAGACCTTGTGATGGATAATTTATTTGGTATCGAATCTTATCATATGCTAAGATATGATGATCCGTTGGGGGATGCTTGATTTGATTGTATATTATCATGAATTTATCTTGATAGAGATACGGGAGTAGCATACGTGAGATACTTATGAATTTGGTGATTTGTAGTTGATTTACTCACAGTGGATTAGACATCAGGGTGGGAGTAGCGGAAGCATGGTAAGCTCATAACCCACAGAGTTATCACTATGTATTTATATGTGGATCATCTGATGATTTTATTAGGGAACCTTTGATATCTCATGGTTAGAGATTTGGTTTATGATACAATAATGGACTGGTATAGGAGTATGTTGCTTAGTGGTTTTCTTTGGATGAGGATTCTTGGGTATGAGCAGGAAATTTGGGGACCAAATTTTTATTAGTGGGGGAGAATGTAAAATACCTCCATTAAATAATAATTAAATATAGATATTATTGTAAAATAATATTGTGGAATTTTAGGAATTTTTAGAAATTTTTCTGGATTTATTTGGAGCTGGTACGAAGTATTTTGAGGGGATGACTTGGTATGCAAATTGAGAGCCTAACTAGAATACCCGATTTAAGTGGGAGTTGAACTTAGGTTTGATCGAGGTTTGATGGACACAAACCTAAGTATAAATCTATTAAACCTAGGTATCGCTTCAAAAACCTCCCGATCTATCACCTCCCAAATCGCGCCGACGCCAACACCTTCTCCTCGCGACAGCTTCTCCCGATCACTCCGTCGCAACAGATCTCCTCCTGCCCGGTCGATCTCCGACGTTGGACCACCCATATCGAGTCGGTTGAAGCTTTCATCTCCGCCACTGCCGCTCATTTCAGTGCCGCGCAGTCAGCGTCGTCGTGTGGCCTCAGCCGTTGGTCGAAAAAGGGTTACTGATGCTAGCCACACCCTTGTCCTCCCCCCCCCACCCAGATCCAGATCTCACCGATTCCCTTCTTCTCCTCCTCTATGCTCGCGATGCCGCCGCCTCTGCTCTCACCGCGCGTTGCTAAATGCCGGCCACATGCTCTTGAATAATCTAAGTTATCAACCTTTCCCATCTACCCACATGCTGCATGTCGCACCAAACAGAATCGCAGACAGAGAACTCTATTGCGACCTGATAGTACTCACCATGCAAGACTTTGGTGTCATACTGGGTATGGATTTTCTAAGAAAATACGGTGCTTCCATCGAGTGCCAAGGAAAAGAACCGAGA
>JBBPFQ010000107.1:5086116-5104232 GCA_037974815.1 Kaempferia elegans | reverse complement strand
ACCTACAAAATTTAAAATAAGAAAAGCAGTCGATAATTCCACACAAAACAGTTGATAATTGTTTGATCCACAGTTTTTTAAGGGTAAACAACAAATCGAACTCGAATTCAAGTAACTAGATCGAACAAACAAGAGTTGAATGTGCCAGTTAAAATTCGCTCATTGTCTGAAGCAACGCAGTGGTTTGCAGAATTTAAAGAAGACAGAGATAACACGGAAGCAACGGCGGTAGTAATTAAATGTAATTGGCATGAAATAATTATTTGAAATTGACTGAGAAAATGAACTTCCTTTAGTCAATACTTCTATTCATACGACAAGCGGTTTACTTGTTGAATTTATTATGTAAATAAAGGATTGCATGCACTGCCTCAACAGCGGAAACATAGTAAATGGTCAATTGCACTGTCTCAACAGCAATCGAAACTCACGAACAACTCTAGCATCCACTGATCAATAGATTTTGCCATTAGATTGGGCAGATAACTGAACAAGCTCATCACTCATGAGCTCTTCATGCTCAGCTCTTCGGCAAAGAGCTTAGGAATGGGCACTGAGGTTGTCTCCAACTGGAATAGCCTCCCAGTTCTCCACCAGCTCCCGCAATTTATCAAAACCCTAGAAGAACAGTGAAGGACCATAATTGCTATCTTCTCTTTTGGTGAGGAAGAACTTGTGATCACCGTAGAAGGGGAATAAATTTAGTACTTACTGTCCTTGTGGCAAAGCTGCCAAATGATTCAGCCTGTAGACGTTTAGTCTTCCAGTTATAGAACAGTGGCTCAAATACCTTCTCTAGGTTTTGGACCTTAACCTTATCCATGAAGCATTCTGCTAAAGAGGTCTGGTTAGGAGTCCCACCAAGCCATATCTGAAACAAAATATACAGAGTATCATTTGTAAGTATTTATTTGGTGGCTTGCATTGGCAGTTGCAGACACCGAGTGCCTGAACCAACATGACAAATTCAGCATCAGTGCACACACAGTGCTTGATATTTGTTTAGACATGAAAGATCACTAGAACTTCTTTGGCGAAGCTGAAGGCTGCAATGAAATAACAATGTAGATGCCCTAGGCAATTATAGTCAAATTATTTCACTTAGACATTTAATCACTAGAATTGTTCTCTATACAATCTTAGCTAGAATGTTAATGTAGCATTAGTTTAAAAAAAAAAATGTAAAACCAAGTACCTGATAGCTGTTGGGACCATCACCAACGAGTCCTAGCTCAGCCATGTAGGGTCTCGCACAACCATTGGGACAGCCAGTCACTCTTATTACGACAGACTCATCGGGTGTGAGGCCTACCTGAAAAATAACAGGAATGTTATACATCCACCACTTGTCTGGAAAACATAAATGTTATAATTGCCAAAACAAAAGAGGTATATCCTTACTATCTTATCACTATGCTAGGGTGGTATGATTAGGTTACCTTATCAAAGACAGCTCTAACTCTTTTGAGAATATCAGGAATTCCTCTCTCAGCTTCGGTCGTTGCTAGTGGACAAAGTGGCAGAGCAGGACATGCCATTGCAGTTACATTGAGAAGATCAACCTCACTAGGTTGCTGTTAAAAAGATAAGTATAAAAATAGTAAAATGCAAGGAAAGAGGAAATTTTTTTGCCACTTTTGGCTAACATTCGAGCATAACAGCCTAACTGTGTGGCAAACTTCCCCTCAACAAAACAAAAAAAATATAATAAATAGCTACTATTTTAACGATTTGTAGAAATATGATGGCAAACTTTACCAAAAAACCAGCTTCGGCAAGACTTGCAGCGATATCCTTTTTCCACGAGTGATGAATGTCACATAGAATCAAATTTTGGTTAGGTGTAATCCTCACATTGAGACTATACTTCTCAATTATTTCTCTTAATGCTTTTTTCTTTGCTCCTCCTATCCGCCCATTATCAATATGCAGTCCACAGAACAATGCACCATTACCCTGCAAAATCAGTGTAATACTGAAAACATAAGTACAAATATAAGAAGTAAAGATAATGAGTATTAACAAATAAACATAGTGTATATGATGCAGTTAGACCTGTTCATGCCATCCAAGATAACTTTTAAATTCCCACTCTGGTAATTCACGGAATGGCTCAAGCTTCTTTCCATAATACTGCTCCACAACGGTGCGGAACTTGTCAATTCCCCATTCACTTATCAAGTACTTCATTCTACTGTACCTACGGTCATCTCTCCTCCCATTTTCTCGTTGAGTAACAACAATAGCTTTTACAGCATATAAGATGTCTTCTTTTGGCACATATCCTAGAGGTTTCCCCAAACAGGGGAAAGTGGTTTCCACCCTGTGCGTTCTTCCCATGCCACCTCCTACCTACAAGAGCAACCAGAATCAGTTTGATAAACATTAAGAGAAAGAGCTTACGAAACATACATAATGAACTGCAAAATTTATTACGTATATGTTAAAGCCTTGAGGTTCCCCATTATCATCAGAAACAACAACAACACCAATATCATTTGTCAAGATATCCACAGAGTTGTCAGTAGGCACAGTCACTGCAACCTTAAACTTTCTAGGCAAGAATTGAGTGCCATAAATAGGCTCTGGAGAATCAGGGAAAATTGTCCCATTTGAGTTGTCATTACGAACTTTAACCACTTCAGCAGGCTCTGCTGACATAATCTTTTCTCCATCTACCCATAAATCATAATAAGCACCAGACTGTGGGGTTAGAAGTGCAGCAATATTTTCTGCAGTTTCCTGAGCAAATAGATAGTCTTTTCTAGTATATGGAACAGCAGGAGCTAATACATTTCTGTTCAAATCGCCACATGCACCAAGAGTTGAACCCATGTTTCTAATAATGGTATTCATGACAGTTTTGAGGTTCTTCTTCAGAATCCCATGCAGTTGAAACGTTTGCCTAGTGGTCAAGCGGAGAGTACCAATTCCGAAATCATCAGCAAGATCGTCCATTGCCAAATAAAGTTGATTTGGAACTTTACCACATGGATTTTTTGTCCGAAGCATAAACTGGTAAGCCTTTATGCCACGTTCATCTCTATTAGTTTGTTGATAACTTCCATGAAACTTTATCAACTGGGTAGCAGCCTCATTTATGTTCGGGGCATCATTCATTATTTCCTCATTAAGAGGATATCTGAGGAAGTTGCTCTGCTCCTTGAACAGTTCAACCTTGCTTCGCTTGCCCTTAGAACTCTCTGGCTTTGTAGGCTGCCAAAACAGAAGATCGGTGACAAAGGAAAGCAAGTATTACAGCTTAAATCTATACATTAGGACAAAAAAAACAAAAAAACAAAAAAATTCACAAGAAGCAACATGAAATTTATTCACCTAACGAATGTACCCTTGGATCCGCGAAGGTATTTGCTATTTCGTCCCTTGTGAACCTTAAATATTATCAATAGATCCTTATATTGAAATATCCTTTTTGAACATAGGTATGAGATATCAGCCAAAGCAACATTCTGAAGCCAAATACCAGTTTCACACTTCTTTATGTTTGCATATAAATTGCCCTTTCTCAAGGAAAAATAATGCAAAACAAGACAGGCCATGCCATGTTAGTCCCAACAAATTTGGATTGGATACATGCAATCTATCATATCATTAAACATCCAGAGTGATTTGTGACTGAAGCATAGCACCAAAGGTTACAAGGTGGATAGAAAAGTTCTGTGATCACAGAGAGTACATGCAGAGATTTTTCTACTTGGTCGTTGGTATGCAAATTTTTACTTGCACACAAATCAAGAATGCTTTCATCTTCAGGAAGGTGACAACTAATACTCTTGAAGATTCATCTCAAGCAATTAGGAGATGTTGCCGGCAACAGTAAGGCAACATTGAAATTTTTATGCAAAGAGAAGCCAAACTTTTTTTTTTTTACAATATTACGTATCTCTGATCCACCTAATCCCTTAACACTTCAAAAAATAAAAAACATATCTCAAAAACTGTGTAAGATTTCACATAAACTAGGTCACCACACATACCAAGGTATTTCATGATGTGTGCTATATAACTCTTTTCCTACCTAGACCTGACCTTGCATAATTCAGGAGCATAGATACGGAACTTTGACAATATTAAGGTTCACAATATCAAAAACTCATTAGTCCCCTAGATCAACCAATGATATAATCATTTTTTATTAAATTAATCTTCAACTGAAGAACCGGGAAATACGATGCACATTTTGACTAATATTAAGATGTTAAAGCACAACAATTGTGCATCTTCTTAAGATCCTGAAAAAAACATCCAAACAAAGCTTGATTGTATCCTCAGAAAGGATGTGGTATTCACACTTTCGTAGCAAAGACAGGCGTTTCTAACCAGCATAAAAGAACCAAGATGAGAAAAACACTTGCGGAAAGTAACACAAGAAAAAACACGAATCTTACAGTAGAAACAGCCCTGACAACCGAGGAAGAGCGCGATGACGTCGCCAACCGCAACGTCCGCGAAGAAATCCGGTGCTGAATCAGCCCGGTCATCCCCATCCCGCGGAACTCATTGATCGGCGCCGCACGATCCACCCCAACTCCTGCGACACCCGCCGCCGCCGTCGCCGCCATTGGAGAACCGCAAGAAGGCGTGACCCTAGAAGAGAAATTTATAGCGCTGGGCTCCGGGCACAGTGCAGCAGAGGAAATCGACCGAAGAAGGGAACCCTAGAAGACAAATCCAAAGCGTGTTGTTATTCCTGCGGAGCGCAGTGACGCAGTCGATGAGGAAAGGAAAGAGGTTGGATCGTACGGCGAGAAGGTGGAGCGTTAAGGAGTCCGGTAGTGGACCGCGATATTTTCACCCGATTTTTCAACACCCGAGGCCTAGTTTGGATTAATATTGCACGCCATTCGTGGGTTTGGGCAGCTGAGGTGCGTGGTAATAACAAGCAGGCTGCGCATTGCAAGTTCATTGAACCTAGACGGAATTCATGTAAAGCCAATGTGACATTAATGTGTACTATAAAGTGCCTTCTTAATTTATAATTTATTTTCCTTTCGTATAGCTTAGAAATAGACTATATAAGAAATATCTAAAATGTATAATCATTTTTATTATAATTTATCATTGTTTTGATTGACCTTTCTTGATTTGCAGTGGGGTTTATAGATGTTATCTAGTGTTAAAGTATAATTTTTTTTTTTTTTGATGTTTTTAGGATCAATGCTTGTCGATAGAGGGAGAGAGTGGATATTGACTGACTTTCTTTTTGATTTTTTTATTTGTTTGTTCATCTTTCTATTCATGGCTTTTTATCAAAAGACGTATACAGAAATTTGAAATTATCAAAAGGCTCACGTCACCTTATAATTTATCAAACAGCGCACTTTTTAAAGTGTTTTTTCCCTTTTTAACCTTCTGACAAATTCATCATTTCATTTTCTCGCTCTCTCTATGTTGCTTCATGCAATATTTTTTTTCCCTCTTTTCTCTTTCTCTTTCCTCTTTTTTTTTCACGCATTCATACACACAAACTTTTGGGCCTGATATGAATATATCAGACTCAACGTTAAAGTTTTTTGGTTGATTTTTTATAATTTCTTTGTAACACCTTTAAAAAGTCGAAATAAATAATGTATACAATATTCAAACTCATTGAAACTTCAGAAATCCACATGAACTAAAAATGAGTTCAATCAGAGCTCTCTAGGTTCATCAGTGGGTTTTGACCAATGAGTTCAATCTGAGGGCTCTTGGTGCATCAGTGAGTTTTGGGCAATATCCACTAATGGACCTACAAGCATCATATTAGACCTATTTCAAGTCATATGAATTTTTTAGGCTGTAAGGAGTCCAACGGTATTGTCCATTGTATATTTCGATGTCTCCGGAGGTGTCAAAATGTTATCAAAAAAATATATATACTAAAACATTCATATCATACCCACGTTGCCCCTGATATGATTCTATATCAGACCAACGAGGTAATGAGATTGTAAGTAGTCCAATAGTACCGTCAATTGTATATTTTGACTTATCCGAAGGTGTTGAAATGTTATCTAAAAAATCAACTAAATATAAACTCATTCATATCAAGCATGCGTCAAAAGTTGTTCTTTTTCCTCAAATTATGAGAATTTCGTTAACGTGCGATTAGTGATGATTTCATATGATTCAAGTTCTTTGATTGTCCTACTAAACCATGGACTCCTTGAGTGCATTAGGAATAGATTGGTTATCCAATTTGTTGAAAGCATCCAATGGTCATCAGGAGTATGAAAATGTTATTTTAATCTAGAGCTCGAATCAACTGAATAGACATTATATATTAAACTGCTATTGTGCAATACCAATTTATGGAGTTTTGAAAACAATGATTTTTCACTATAAATCCTATAAGGGTGCTCAATACACTCTCATTTTCTCTCATTTTCATTTGCCCAAAGAAATAGTTGAAATTGTCTGTAGGACCAAATTTACTGGTCAAGCTCTGCCTTAAGTACTTCATTTAAGCAAAGTATAATAGAGTGATAAGAGTGAGTTTGCTATTTAGAGTCATGTACTAAGGTATCGCAAGACTTCAAGTATTAATACTGACCTCCATTTAGGAACACCTTAGTTTTACATATATCATTGTCCATTTTAGTGATATTGATGATATTTAAGTTGTGTTTCTTTTGCATTTTAATTGATAAATAAATTGAGTTTCATTTTAATTGATAAATAAAAAATCATCTAAATCATAACTCCGTCGCCTTTATATGAATGTTTTAGTTAGTTTTTTTTTAATAACATTTCAACATATCTAGAGACGCTAAAAAATGCAATGTTCACCACCATTGGACTCCTTGCAACCTCAGAAATCCATAGGACCTGAAAATGCGTTCAATCTGAGGTCTCTAGGTTAAATAGTTGGTCAAAATTCACTGATAGACGTAGAAACCTCAGATTAGACTCATTTCAGGTCATGTGGATTTCTAAAATTGCAAGGAGTCTCCGGAAATGTTAAAATATTGTCGAAAGAATCACCTGAATTATATCAACCCATATTATGGGCCTGATATAGAATCATATCAGACACATATTATGAGTCTAATATAGAATCATATCGAGCCCAATGTATGCTTGATGTAAATGTTTTAGCTGATTTTTTTCGATAACTTTTCGACATATCCGGAGTCGCTAAAATATGCAATAATAGATGGCACCGTTGGACTCCTTGCAATTTCAGAAATCCACATAACTTGAAATGAGTTAACTCTGAGGCCTTTAGATCCATAAGTGAGTTTTGACCAAAATCCATTGATGGGTTTGGAGACCTCAGATTAAACTCATTTCATGTTCTGTGGATTTATGATGTTGTAAGGAGTTCAACGGTGTTGTCTATTGCATATTTCGGCTTCTCCGGAGGTACTAAATTGTTATGGAAGGAAATAATTAAATCCTACCCATTACACTTGCATGTATGCATTCATCCTTAAAAAAAAAAGGAAAGAGATGAGGAAAGTGAAGAGGCAGCATGAATTTGAGAGAGGAAAGAAAACAGAAATTGTATACATGGAAGAAAGAAAATAATAAAGGGGTAGAAAGAATAGAAAGTTGAATACTCCATTGGTTAAATATCAAAATATAATGTACCTTTTAGTTAATTCGTAAATTTATGCGTACCTTCAATAAATTGTCATTCCTCATGATTAGCCTAAAGTGCTTTAAAAATAAATAAATAAATAAAAATATATTAAGGCCGGGGATTTTTTAACCCTCGCGGTCGCCGGGAAGGGAAACCCTAGCCGGGGTTATCGATTCCTCCTCCGGACCGTTCCTTCCCGTTGTTGCGCGTCCTGAATTCGCTCTACGCGGCGTATCGCGTGCTGGAATTCGACAAAGCTTAGCGACCTATTTCTGCATTTCTCCCGATCGGATTTTGATCTCCTTCTTGGATCTTCGGTGGTCGAGGGATGACGGACGATGCAAGTCCGAAAGCTACCGCGGACTCCGTGGTATCCACAAAGGCTGGCAGGCAAAGGTGCCCTTTCTTAATTCAGTACTATAGCTTTGGGTTTACGTTGCTTATGTGCCACATCTCGATTCAACGACGAGTGAAAAATCAAGTTGTTTTTTGATTTAAAATAAATATAGAGTTTATGCAAGGTATTCCATTAGAGGCATTCCTGCTGATGCATTCGATCTCCATTAATTCCTCATTATCTTAATATGCCCAAAGATCCCCTTTTTATGTTATTTTTCTTTGAATACGTTATTTACTTTATTTCCTTAAGTAAGTTATTCCGAACTTACTTTTTTTCTTCTGAAATGAGTGGTGCTGGCATAGGATCACCCTGATTGGTTCTTTTTTTCAAGGAAATTAGTGAAATCCCTAAAACTTGGATATTGGTACCTTTAAAATGACCCTAAAGTCGCTTTAGATTACTTGTATGGGTTACTCATACCCAAGTCTGATTAACACAGGTCCATATTAACTTCCTTTATGGTGAATTTAGCGAGGAAGTGAGAAATTGTCCTTTGAACCGTTTAATGCTGGAGCTGAAATTATTATTATTTTTCGGCTTACTATCAACTTTTGTTTTTGGTATTGCTGAAGCAAACTCCACTTCTTGACAGGAAAAAGAGAAAATGGGACCAGCCTGCTGAGCCACTGGTAGCCGCTGGTCTTGTAGCCACAGGGGTACCATTTACTTCAAATGCTATCTTGGGGTCAACTCTCCCAGGATCTTTTCCATCGTTTGCATCTCTTTCGACAAACCAAATTCCCATGTCTTCTGTTAATCCCCTTGAAATGGTACAATTGCCTTTGGCTACACAACCTGCTACCATTATTCAAAAGTTAAATCAGGTGAGGGATTTTGTGTGTGTTAAAATTTTCTTTTCACTAAATGAATAATTGGGTGCTAATTTATTTGGATGCTAATGCTCCAATTTACCTTAAGTATTTTTCTGCTATGCATGCTTCTTATTGTCTTATAATGTATGGTGATGTATAATGAAGGTCCAAAGTATTGGCCATTTTCCATGTTCAATACTTATTGAAGGAACTTCTTACTCGTCTTTTCATATCATTATTGTTCCAAACATGTTAAGTAGAGATTCTTGACTTTGCCTGCGCTTCCAGCCAAAGATTCAAGATGAGATAATAGCACGAGAAATTGTGATAAATGATGCAGAACCAACTATAAGATACAAACTCACTAAACGGCAAACACAAGAAGAGGTGAATTCTTGGAGTAATTTGATTTACTTTTAATTTATTACATGCTTAAGGAAATTATTTGTATACCACAATGGGTTTGCAGTTAACAATTTTCTTTTGCATTTGCAGATTCAAAAATGCACCCGTGCAGTTGTCATAACCAGGTATATTCACTGTGTATTGCTTTGTGAAGATTCTCTCGCTATGAATCCAATATTTTGATCATTTTTGTGTATTAATGCTTCTAGGGGCAAGTATCGTCCTCCAAATGGTTTGCCAGACTATGAGAAACCATTATATCTCCATATCTCTGCTGGGGCTAACGTATGTGTTATTTTGTTCATCCCTAGTACCATCTTATGTTCATTGTTTGAAGTGGGAAAAGTTTGTTAGTTTTTCAGAATAATTTTTTTGTACTAATCAGGGCTAAATTGGCAGTACATTCAATTCCCCTTTCTGTGACTGTTCTTATCATATTAGGAAAGTTGCCATCACCCCATACTGTATTTTCATGTGTTATATGTTTATTTGACCCCACACCAATAGCCAAAGAGCTGACAAGGGCATCTTAGAATGATTGTGAGTTGCACCTTTGATATTTTTTTATGGAATTACATGCTTGTATCTTTTGTTGGTGCTCTATTTATAATGTTACATTCTCAATTAGTGAGAAGGCTTGCTCTTATTACATATCTTATAACTAGCAGATTAATCTAGCTACTCTTCTATCAGATCAAAACCCCTTGTTTAGTTAATTTTTGCTTTCTTTGCTGTTGCTGTACCTGATCCATGCACATCAGGTTCGTTTTCTCCATGCCACACTAACTCTCCCACTTCGACCCATTACCTTGTGCTATTCATGAAGGAAACTATCTTCTTTGTGGTGACTGTGTCACTGTTATTACATTTCCCTATCTCCCTAGATCTAGTATTGTCTTCTAGTCTGTCTGTCTTATGAAATCTCATCAATATTAAATTATTATCGTTTAAAGCATACTAAGATATCTACTGTATTTATATGAAAGATATTTTCTTCTTTCAGAATAAATTTATAGCAAGTATGTTATGCATATTTTTATTTAATCATAATCACTTTTATCTTATATGATGATAAATGGTTAAATCAAGTTTGACCTTGGGTCAAGATATGGTCCATGATCATGTAAGAACCCAATGGGCCTATTTGTTATATAACCAATCATCCATATAATTCAAAGCAAATTATATTATTCCCAAATATTTCATTCGAATGTAATGTTCTTTAATTTATTTATGGTTATTCATTTTAGTTCTTTAATTATTCACTAGGTTCTCATATTTGCAAACTGCATCTGTATGTTGTTGGCTAACCTGTGATTTTATGCTTTTAGATAAAAGACATTGCTGATCGGATTAGAGCAGTTGATCATGCAGCTTCAATGGTTGAAGAAATCATGCAAAAAGGCCAGATTCCTCTTGTATCTCCTACTCCTCTCCACTCAAATTTTCTAAATGGAGAGGTAAGTTTTATCTTTGTTAGCAAAAATAGCACGGGGAAGTTGATTGTATGAGCAAACTTGTGAAATTGGGTGGCAGATTACTCAAAATCTCACTACATGTTTATTTCTGGGCTTTGAGGCTGACCCTTCATTGAACATTGCAGCTCGAATACGTGGTCCCAATGTATGTAAATCTTTTCCATAGAATCTTTTTTGTTTTGTAGCTAACAAAACATGGATTTCTAGAATTTTCCACTTTGGATTTATATTTATCTAACTTATAGCATTGTCAGTTTACTAATGCCATTGACATTGGCAATGGCCATTCTCCCACACTTCTTAAAGCTTCTGACTTGTATTCTTGATGCATTACATTTGCTTGCTCATGTTGAAGCTTTATTATTGTTATTTTTCTCATTGTTAAATAATCTAATATTTTAAGCTCTCCCTGACATCTCCTATTTGGAAATATTGTTTTTTTGTTTGTTGGTGCTTCGGATATGTGTATGCAGGACCTCTATATCAATCACATTATGAATGAAACAGGAGCTAGTAGCTACACTGTCCTACTTAGAAGTAGAGGATCTGAACATCATGATAGTCCTCACACTGAAGGTATAATCTGGTAACTAATTTACTGGTAGTATTTTTACCTTTTGGATTACATTGCTTTCTACTGTTAATAAATTATTGGTTTAACATATAGAAGCTTTGCAACCCCTGCATTTATATCTGTAAAGTTCTAATCCAAAAAGTCTTGAAGCTGCAAAGATCTTAGCAGAAAACCTCTTGGATACAATTGCCAGGGAATGTGGCACCTCAAGGTTTGTTGACTATATATATATATATATTGATACTTCATTCCGTAGTCATTGAGTCTAGAATTCATCCATTTTATGGGGTCTATCTTGTCTAGTGATCATCAGCATTGCTATGTAGTGCAGTAGATTGTACTATATGATTGGATTTTCTTATATTTTTAAAATTTATGAATCTCAGAGCTAACCTATTACCTTTGGTTTAGAATTTCTTCAACTAAAGTTTATGGTGCTGTTCCCCCACCACAACAATTATTGGCGGGAACAGAAAGCTCATTAAGAGTTGTATCTGCTGGAAATTCTAATCAAATATCTGTTATTTCATCAACTGCCACTGGAATTGTGGCAGCAACACAATTGTTTGTTTCTGGTGGAGTTGCAACTGCTTCAGGCACTGTTTCTCAATCTGTAGAGCAGTTAAAATATGGAAATTCCCAAAGCTTGGTTAGCTATGCTCTTCCAGGGGTCACTAGTGTGGCATGCTATAATGGCTATGAAGGAATATATCCCCAAGCCACACCATTGCAGCAAGTTGCTTTAGCACTTAGACAAGCATCATCTTCATCTGCTGCTATTTCATCTACAAGTTCTTTGGTAAGCACAACTGAGAAGAAATCAAGTTCAGTTGCTGAAGCAGATACACATCCTCTACAGAAACGTAAATTTAAAGAATTACCAGTTACTTCAAAAGGGTCAACTCCACTTCAGGTATAGTTTCATCTGGTATCTTTAAAGCTATGTTTGGCATGTGTGGTCTGTTATTGTATTTGACACACCTGCCATGTTTTTCCCATGGAAGTAGCATACATCATATAGTCTGAAAATTTTCATTATGAAGCCTAAGGCTAAGTTAGGCTTAATCAGCAATTTGGAATGTCACTAATTTGCAGTGCAAGGCAACTCATCAGATAAGGTTTAGCAGTGTCAGTTGCTGGGAAACCGTGCTAACTCATATTTATATGAAATTATTGATAATTGCAGTTAGTGATAGTAGTGACCATTGGAAGAATTAACATCCCCTTGTACTCCCTGATTTTTTTTGTTAAATAGTTAGTACTCCTTTGATGTACCACAACTATTTTAATTTCTCTAAATCTCAATTGTCAGTGTATTATTCTAAGACATGCCAGTATTTCCATATTAAGTTCTTAAAAGCATTCAGCTTTTCATTGATAATAATGTGTCTATGAAATTTCCCTTCTCACCACCAAAAAAAAAATATGCAAGGGAATGGAAGGAGGTTTCTTCTAAAGAGGTGAGCTTGCATGTCCCTGCCACTTAAATGGATATATTCTTGTAGATATGGAGTACCAAGTGGCCTAATATTAGGGTCTGAGAAATTTCACTTGGTACTGTATGACAGATGAAACTGGTTTTGTTGGATGAGATTTTAATTTATTTATTTAGTGAATTATGCGATCTTGAAATTCATGCTATTGATCTGCTGTAGGTTGTTTGAACTCTCTTTTTCTTATACCTATAATAACTGCACTGACTTTACAACTATTGTTCCAGGTATTTTCTCTGACCTTCTCGGAAGTTGACAGGCACATTGGCTACTTGTCTGTTGGACTTGCATTTTTCAATTGTCACAGGGCTAAAATGCTGCAGTTTAATAAAGTTAAAACCAGGATCTACTAAATGGATCTTGATTTCTGCAAATTGCCTACTTGCCCATTGACAACTAGTTTTTTTTACCTTGCATATTTGTGTTATATACCAGTCTTCTTTCACTATTTTGTTGGCGATCCACTGACAATTATCATTTTTCTTCCTCATACCTTGCCACATCGTTGTATTTTGTTAGTTGCAAAACTTTAATCCTTTGCTGATCATTCATAGTTTACAACATTTAACCAGTTTCTTTCAATCACTTCCTTTCTCCTCTCCTCTTTCTCCCTCCCTCTCTATGCTATTACAGACAGGCAATATATATTCTTGTCCTTCCTCTTTTTTACTTTGAGTATTTGGTAAAATCCTGTGTGTATTATTATTATTAACATTTCCCCCTCTAAATCCTGGCGTTAAGAAGATGGATTTTCTATTTTGCTTCTTCAGAACTCACAACAGGGATCAGAATTTCTTAAGCCAGGTGTAGAGGATTCAGTTGTGAAGCTCCTTTCATCTATGCCTCGAAAGAAAACCTTAGATGACGGATGCAATAGGATGCCGCCTCCCCCTCCAAGGACTATGCCGCCTCTGTCTCCGAAGTTTTCATCATCTCAATCGCTATCCAAGACTGACAACGCAAAGGAGGTTTTGACAGAACCAAGTGCTATGCAAAGAAGCTTCAAAAAATATGCTTCGACCTCCAAAGTTTTTGAAAGCTTGGCTGCCCACAAAAGTTGACAGTGGTAATGTGGATACTAAGAAACCTGCGGTGCAACATCTATCAGGTATAGAAATATGATCTCTGAAAATTTGATGCCTTGCTGGTCAACTTGAACATCTTTCTCCTGTCATGTTTGCTTCCAGATATGCTACTCAAGCTTGCTGAATATGGGGATGATGATGATGAAGAGGTTTCAGATCCAAGTGTAGGGTTGCTAAAGAGCTCTCCAATTGGGAATTCAATGGCAAAACCATTTTGGGCTGTATGATTTTAAGGTGTATGTGTGTTCTTGAAATTTGCCGGTCCTCATTGCCCGAGATACAAAATTATCAGTGTGCATGACAGCAGTGGATGCTACCACCACAGCTACCTGCAATGAACAAGACTGCTACTATAAGGATGTCTTGCCACTGAAGACACCTCGACGTAATAAGCTGGAATGAGCTTGCATGCTTTGATTAGCTTTGGTTGACCTCTTCGTTTTACCCCATTTTAATTTCTCTTTTCTTTCTCTTGCTTGGAAGAAGGGAAATTTTCTTCATTGCCCGTTTTCTTTCTATTTCGTTGCCTTTCCCCCCATGAATTCCTTTGCAGAAAATGTCTACAAGATAGACTTCAATCATGACTCGGGTCAAGATTGAGATGAGATGCTCAAGTCACCTCTTACAGCTCACTGAGAACCCTAAAAGAATTGCAATCTTCTTTGCGCAGTCTTGCAGACCTGGCTTTAGTAGATTCGGACGGAGTAATTACATGCTTAATTACATGGTTCAAGATCTTAACTTTGATGAGTGATATGGTAATTGTGAAGGCAATACAACTAATGTAACAACTATGCCGTGGTGTTTGATTGATTTCACCTGGTAGGATTTCGACGGATTTCACTAGATCAGTCAATGAATGATTCATGAGGGGCATATACCTTGCCTCTTTGGCTTGAAATACCCAGTAACATAGTACAACATTGAATGTGAGACCTGCTACTAATTATTCGAGTGGTATGATCCAAGCGATCTCCCACGTTTTTATCGATCAATGCAAGATTGTGAATAGATGACTCATGACTTCACGTGGAATTATGCAGGTCTAAAGGCGAAAATGAGGACACCATCATCCTGAAGTAAAATATAGAGAGACACAACGTGCAGATGAGATGCTCTTGCTGGACCATATCAGATAAATGCAAAAGAAAGAAAAGAACAGTTCGGATGCCAGGCTAAGGTGATTCTGATGGGTGCATATTTTCCCAAAAAAACTCTTAGTCAATTTGACGGTCGCTGGAGGGTGGTGTTTCCTTGCCAACCTTCAGTTCCCAAACCCCGCAGTTTTCACTTATATGTTTACCCAGGTAAGATGAACGAATGCCTTTGCAAATTTACCAACGTTTGATCAGAATAATTTATAAACTTGGAAAAAATTCAGCAAATACAGAACGATCTTCTCATGATCATTAATCGAACAACAACTAGTTTAAAATCTTGCTACGAATCAGGCCACCATGTATCGTTTTTCTTCGACGATCAAGCATTTTGCGCATTCACAGTAGTGTTCCCTTCCAGCAGACGCCGCTGCTCTTCATCATCATCGTCGGCGACCGCTGCCGGCGGCTCGGCGGCCTCTGCTTTCTTAGGTTTGGTGGTGGACTGCTGGTACAGCACGCCCCCGAACATGCACAGGAGCAGTCCGAGCGTGCCTACGAAGGTGGAGTGTTTGTCCCACACCGCCAAATTGATCGCCACGGTGAGGAGCTTGTTGACGATCCCCAGCACCGTGAAGCCCGTCGCCGAGATCGCCCTTCGGCATGAGAACCCGAAGAAGGAGATGGAGAGGCCGAACAGGCACGACAGCGCCACCGGAAGAACCACCCCCACGGAGAACCACTCGGCCGTTTGAGAACCGGTGGCGTCCTTCTTCATCTGGTGTAGCTCCCCCATCACCAAAAACTCCAAGGGAAACAGCAGCAGCGCCTCGAGGTTGTTGTAGAGGACGAGGCCCCAAGTGTTGAGGCCGATGGTCATCACGACGTGCTTGCTGTAGACGAAGTCGACGGACATGCTGATGAGGTAGGCGGCGGCCCAGGCATAGGCCGTCACCGTGAACTGGTAGTCGGTCGCCACGTAGACCACGCTGCCGCCGAAGATGACGCCTAGGGAAGCCCAGGTTCTGAGCGAAGGCCAAGGCTGGTGGAGGAAGAGCGTCTCGCCGACGGCCACGAAGAGGGGCACGGCGGAGCGGAAGACGATGAAGGTGTCGACGTTGGCGTGGAGGAGGAGCTCGCTGTTGGTGAAGATGGAGACGTAGAACATGAAGGCGGCGGGGAGGAAGCGCCACATGGTGCGGAGGTGAAGCAGGTCGTGGTCGATGAGGCGCAGGCGGCCGCAGAGGAGGACGCCGGCGACGCTGGTGAGGTATTGGAGGGCAGTGAGGGCGCCGGGGTAGGGGAACTTCATCACCGCCCACTTGTTGATGATGGAGAGCAGGGAACCAGAGATGCAGTATCCGGCGGCGATGCCATAAACGGAGGCTTGCTGCGCCAGGATTTGGAGAAATCCACGTTTCGGCTGTGGTTGGGCGTCGATTTGCATGGCGGCGACGGCGGCGGCCTTGGATGTCTGGGTGGTGGTGGACATCTTGGAAGAGTTATTTGCCGTCGATTGAAGACCGGAGACACAGCGATTAAAGCTCTTCTCGCCTCACCGGATTAAAGTATCGCAAGGGTTGGAGAAGACTTTTCCAAGCCTACCAAGTACCAACCATCGACGGCGGCGGTGCGTTTCTCCTTCCAAAGATGGTGAATAATAAAAGTCTCCTTCCAAATAGTATTAATTCGAATTTAATTCAAAATAAATTATTGAAGAGGTACAAGTTCATTTTGTATTAAAAAAATTATCGAAGAGGTACATCCTATCGGCTTCTCTCTTCTAGGTCACAAGTTTAAAAGTAGGGTTTGTCAATAGATCCAGAGAAATTTACAAGGGATGTTAATTTGTTGAAGGTCTCAGCCGTCAACAAGGAAGAACCGGTTGTTTTATCGGCGGATATGACAAATCTAGGACAATAACATCTGGCTTCTAGTTTGGTGGGAAAGTCTTCACTCCTAAAGTGGTGGATAGAGAAGAGAAGCTTTTAGTACTCACATGCCTAGGATACTTCAAGCGAAAAAGCAGACTAATATTGAGGTTGTTGGTGAGAATGTTTTCCTACTAGAATTCTTCTCACTCACGATGACATGCTCTATTTGATGGCCTTAGTCTTTCTTCAAAGATCTCCTTGTCTTCAAGGTGCCGATGGATTTGCGACAACCATCCGATATAAGTTTTGATGAAATTCTCATCTGGGTTCGATGCCATAATGTTCCTCTTGCATTAATGTACTCGATTATCCTCCACCGCTCGCAGATTGGGAAGGTGATTGCAATTGACTCAGGAGAAAATGGGAGGTGTGTGGGGGGAAATATGCTAGAATTCAGGTGGCAATGGATATGTCTCAACTGATGAGGCAGGGGATATGGGTTGTGCCGGAAGATTCATCGGAAGCAGTGTATATCATTCTACTTATAAACGCCCTCTAAATTTTTACCAATTGTTTCGGCAAGGAATCACGGTCGGAGTCGAAGAGGTAATCGAAGGAGATAACGTGAAAGATGACGTGGAAAGAGGAGTAATGACCTTGCGAGAGTAACACGAGTGTTAAAGGAACCCATCGGAAGAATTCCGGTGGAAATCCCTCCGACGCTCCAGTCAGAAAGAGAGGAAGTAGTGTTTGCGAGAAGGAAAGCTTGGAAGAAGAAGTTACCTAGGGTTTCTCGTCCTTTTTATAGGCAGTGGGCGTCCTTTTTCCAACGATTAGGGCTGACATGACATCTTTGGATGTGTGCTGGTAACTGCTCCTGTATTTATGAACGTGTTATAAAAAGAGAATATTTGATGTATTTATTTCCTCAATTGCCTTTTCACTTATTATTACCAAATAATTGATAATAAATGCATTCATTAATAATAGGATCTCTCCCCATTTTTTAGCACTAATCTTTGTCGGAATTCCTCGGGGAAGAGGATATGGACTTTTTATAATGAGGTCTACAGTTATAGTCGAGGAGTTCCCGACTACTATTTGTCCAAGGTAATCTCGAGACTTTGTATGCCCGAGATGACCTCGGGGCTTTATATGGCCGAGATGACCTCGGGGCTTTATGTGCTCGAGGTGATCTCGGGATTTTATGTGCCCGAGATGACCTCGGGACTTTGTATGCCCGATATGACCTCGGGACCTTGTATGCCCGAAATGACCTCGGGACTTTGTGTGCCCGAGATGAACTCGGACCT
>JBBPFQ010000107.1:5051950-5063944 GCA_037974815.1 Kaempferia elegans | reverse complement strand
CATGTAACGCAGCTTTTTTCTTTTACATCAATTATCACTTTACGCCCTATAAATGGGTGACGAAACAAAAAAAAGTATATAATAATAAATTATATAAATATTAAACTTCTGAAAATTAGAAAGAGATAAAAATGACTTTTAAAAATAAAAAAGAACCACGTCTAATCTAGAATTTTGCACTTTTCTTCAAAATATTTTTCGGACTTGTTTTTCTGTTAATGAAATACGCTTAAGAAAAAAAAATAGTTATTTAAAAAAATTACACTAAAATTGTGTCTGCTTCAGCAACTTCTGAATCCCTCTGCATTGCAGAAACAGATCAGCAGCAACTCAATATCACAAAAAAAGACAAATCACTTCCTGCTTTTGTTTACATATATGTGTTTGCCTCATCCAAATCTATCAAAATCCTGTTTGTATAATCTATCAGCTATCGATGATTTACTTTGTTTCGAATCTATAGATGAAGAAGCAACAATAATGGAGGAAGCACGGACTCCACATGGGGAGTTGTAGGAGCTCGTATCGTGTGAGTGGAGTTTAGCTGGACTACAGAAAACAACTGCCATCCTTGTCTGATTGCGTCGTACAAGTCAAATCACATCCGGAAGGTTCAATTGGCCCTGCAGTCTAACTCACACCTCACCCAAAGGGAGTTAAAAATTAAAATCATGTGTTAAACTGGATGGAAATCCGGTTCAGCCATGCACGAGATTAGCTGGAAAGTACCACCATATCGCTACAATTGCGTGCTGCATTGCGGTGGCATCATGGGACGGAGTAGGATCTTTGGACACGCATGAGACGCAACCACTTGGAGAAAGAACAAGGAACTTGCACCGAAGCAGTGCCAACCATCGCCTTCTAGTCAATTTGCACGGAGAGAATATAACAAATTAAAAAGATAACAAGATAAACATGCTGACAAAGATAAAATAAAGGAAAGAAAAAGGGCCCTTGTGAATGAAGGGTCTGATTCCGGGTTGAACCGGCGACCGGGCCGGTCTGAGTTTAGAATGACTTCTTTGGGTGGCGTTTAAATAGCTTTCATTGCCTCCTGGTCTCGAACGACAGACAACAAACCGAGGGCGAGGACGCACAGCCGGGGCAGGGGCATTCCTTCGCATCCCCCTTCCTCGCTTCCTGGAGAACCGAACAAGTGTAGACGGGATCCATGGAGAAGGGGCCGGCGATCTCGACCGGCGGAAGGTTCGTGATCGAGGCGGAGGAGGCGGAAGCGCTGGCCAAGGAAGCGGGCGTCACGGCCGTGAGGGAGCTCGTACCCCTCCTCGTCCCCGCGGCCAAGCTGATGGCGCGACCCCCCATCTCCCGATTCTCCGTCGGCGCCGTCGGGTTGGGCGCCTCCGGCCGCATCTTCGTCGGCGTCAACGTCGAGTTCCCTGGCCTGCCGCTGCATCACTCCGTCCATGCCGAGCAGTTCCTGGTGGCCAACGCAGCTGCGCACGGAGAGTCCGCGATCCTGTACCTCGCCGTCTCCTCCTTCCCTTGTGGCCACTGCCGCCAGTTCCTCCAGGAAATCCGTGGCGCCGGGGAGATCCAGATCCTGGTCACCTCCGACGCCGACCCCGCCTTCCGCCCCCTGTCCTCCCTCCTGCCCCACCCTTTTGGCCCCCACGATCTCCTCCCCAAGGGCGCGCCGCGCCTCCTCGAGCCGCACGAAAATGACCTCGGCGCCTTCGATCGCAATGGGGGCGGAGGAGGCGGAGATTTGAGGCAAAGGATGTGGGAGGCCGCGGAGGCGGCGGCTAGGGCATCGCACGCTCCGTACTCCGGGTGCGCCGCGGGGTTTTCGGTGGCCGACGGAAAGGGAAGGGTGTACGCCGGGTCCTACGTGGAGTCGGCTGCGTACAACCCTAGCCTCGGCCCCGTCCAGGCAGCGATGATCGCCTGCCTGGCCGCTGGCGGCGGGGGCGAGGGAGAGGTCGTCGGGAAGGGCATGATGGAGGCGGTCCTGGTGGAGAAGGAGGCCGCGGTGGTGTCCCACGAAACGACGGCGAGGATCTTCCTCGCGGCCGTGGCGCCGGCCGCGCGCCTGGAGGTCTTCCGCTTCGATTCCTCCGCCGCGGAGTGACTTTCGTGCAGGCGGTCACGATCGTCCATAAATATTAATTAACGATCACGATTCAGTGCCATAGACCAAGAATCAATTGTATGCGTGTGGGTATCCTCGTGCTTGTCCTAATTCGTGCAAAAGAGTGAAAATCTCATAATAATTAATGTGGTATTACTTGTTTTAGTGGAAGGTTTTAAAGAGAACAAATAAAATAATAAATAAATAAATAAATAAAGGCTTCAAGCAAGCACATTGATCAGAAGCTTTAGCGTACAAGCAAGTCATCACAGCGCAGCACTCTCGAGAATGTTCTATCGCTCTCACTCAATCGATTGATTTGAGATAATAGACGGTTTTCTCCAATAATGTGCATTATTAACTCATAATAATGGTGATGGGACTTTTTCACGTGACTAAATTTAATTGAAAACATGATTAACAAGCATAGATTTAAACTAACGTAATATTTACTTTAAATATATAAATACATGGGAGATATTTTGATGATGAAGCTAAAGGTATAATTAGAGTGATCCATTTTGATAGAGAAAAACGAAGGACAATTTGCAAACTAATTAATTTAGTTGACTATTAAGTCATTAAAATAATTTAATAGTCTTCGTTGTTCATGCTTCTTTCCCATCATTTTCTTAAGTCAAGTTATTATTTTTAAACATGAATATATTTTTTCTAAAGGTCAATGCGTCATATGTCATATTTGATTATCGGATATAGTAAGAGTTATATATATATAATATTAATAAAGATTAAATTTAATTGGAGGTAAAGTAATTATTAATTTTAAAGTTAAATTATATAATTTGATGGATAAACTTAAAATTAGTTAAAAGTTACTTGACTTTTAATTGGAATTAAATATATAACGATCTGGTCTGAAATCGATGAATTCGGGCTACTGGTGGGATGACTTTAAAATTGACAAGAAGAGGACCTTGAAAGGGGATCACCTACAAGATCATCAAGTGGAGGAGGAAGGAGGAGCATTAATAAGCAGATCAAAGGTCTCTAATGTAGCCATTCTGACGCTCAACTCAACAAAGTGGTGGAAGATGAATAGAAGAAGAATATGAGGATATGTGCGAAGTAAAAAATGTATTTGTACTTGCAAGAGCGGGACCCTTTATAATAATACCTTTCACCCTAGTAATCCCCCACATTAATGAAATGTCATGTCAAGATAATGAAAATGTTCCATCACTATATTTATTTCACAATTCTATCGCTCATACACTACTCATATCTTGTATCTATACAAAGATAATATTCCACGTGCTTCTGACAACTCCACGCATAACATTAATGATGAAATGAGTCCATGAGTCGAAGGGTCCATTGGGTTTTCTGGGCCTGGCCCGAATAGTGGAATAATGGGTTGGTAAAAGGGGGTTCAACCTCTGGTCATGAGCTAATGGGTTTGCTTGTATGCCTGCCCATCTTATAGGGAATTAAGAGATGCTGAGCCCCGAGAGCCGAGAGATCAAGTCGAGAGGACGTGGGGGAGAAGAGTCTCATGAGTCGAAGATCCGATCGGGACAATGTAGGGGAGCAGAGCCGGTGAGTTGAAGATTCGATCTTGGCGATGTAGGGAGGAAAGCCCAGTGAGTTGAAGATCCTCCAAGTTGGCAAGATGAAGTATTGAGGGAGCAGGCCCAGCCGCATTGCTCAATGAGTCTGTCGATTGCTGACCACGTTTTTCTAGCTCGACTTTGTTGAGCTTTAAGTCTTGGCTCACAGAAGTTTTTCATATTGTCCGAGTTGCAAAATGAGAAGAGACCTCAGTTAGCTATCATATTAACTTAAGGTATTTTTTTTACCAAAAGATCGGACTCAACCGAAAATATAAGAAAGACCCTCCTGAAGCAACTTATTGATGTCAAATTTCAGATCAGTCAAAGTCTTGACAACAGATACGAAGGTGGACTCTGAAAGATAGCTGCGCAAATCAAGAGCCTTAGGAAAACCCATTTGTCAACCGATCAACCATGAAACAAGAGGAGCAGGTTGGATATAAATATAATGAGACTTCCACCCCTTATTACAGGTCAACATTTCATAAAAAAAGACACACTTCGGTCGGATTTGGAAAAAGAAACCCTCACTTCCATTTCCTTGGGATGGTAAAAATTGTAGAAGACTTGAGGGTATGAGGAATTCGGTATAATCTAAAGATGATGACTACTACGCATAGTAGTCGGATAGAGTTTGGTGTTAACTATTGAATAATAATATGGAAATATTTGGAGATTTCTGAGAAAAAATCGAGGAGTGGAAATCGAAGACCTCCGAGAAATTGATCTTTGAAAAAGGCAATGAATATGGATGGAGGAAGGTGAGGCTGATCAAGAGCATTAGGGATGATTATACAATGGTCTTTATTAGGACCTCAAAGGTCAGCCTAATCTAAACTATATCCCCGTTGTTGAGGTCTGAGGTGGTGGAAGTATACCACGGTGTGTGGGATAAATGTGGAAGTCAAAGTCTAAAGATTGGTGTCGATCAGGCCATCGGAGACCATTAGCCGAACGCACAACCCCGATCCCAAGGGTCCTACTCCCTTAGCATTTCACCCTACCAACTCACAGGATCTTCAACTCACAGAGCTCTGTTCCCCTACATCATCCCCATTGGATCTTCAACTCACCGGCCTTCATCCCCTACATATCCTGATCAAATCTTCAACTCACTGGGCTCCACTCCTCTACATTATCCCGATCGGATCTCCAACTCATAGGGCTCTGCTCCCCCCACATCCTCCCAACAAGATCACCCGACTCTTGAGACTTTGCATCCCTCAACTCCCTATAAGATAAACAAGCATAAAAGTTGACTTGTTAGCCCATAATCAGATATTATATCCCCTTTTACCAACCCATTATCCCACTATTGAGGGTAGGCCTAGAAAGTCCAATGGGCTTTTTGATTCATGTGCTCATTCCATCATTAATGTTGTGTATAGAGTTGTCAGAAGCACATGAAACATTATCTTTATACATATATGGATATGAGTAGTATATGAGTGATGAGACTAGGCAATGTAAAAAAAATATAGTGATGAGATATTTTTCTTACCCTAACATAATATTTTATTAATGTAAAGATTAATAATGTAGTATAAAGGGTCCCGCCCCCAAGGTATAGGTGTTTTTTTTTTTTTTGCTTTGCGCACATTCCAAATTATTCTAGCGTTCATCTCCAACATCTTCCTCCACTCTGCTGACTTCAGCCTCGAAGTGGCTACACTAGAAACCTCCCCTGACCCGCTTACTAATGCTTCGTCTTCTTGCACTTGGTGATCTTACAGGCAATTCCCTTTCGAGGTCTTTTTTCGGTCAGCTTTGAAGTTATCTCACTGATAGTTTAGCTTTCACCAATTTCAGATGAGATAATATAATTAATTAATTGATAATAAATATTATTGAGTCCTAATTGTCTTTAAGTACTATAATGAGTCCTTGCATTGATGAGAGTTCATCTTTGTGAATGAGTTCATGCTATTAATTTGTTCCTAAGGGGTAAGATATTTTTTTTATTTGTATAAAAAAAAAGTTTGACTATGTGCAAATTTGGCTGAATCTTTATTATCAAAGGGAGGAAAATAGTTTTTTTTCTCTGATCTAACAAAAGAGAAAACACTCATAGGCATTTGTTGAAGATTATTATTGATAATTTTAGTTAAGATTATGTTATTTAATTTAATTTTATTTTATGAGTGATTTTTAATCCAGAATATAATTAACTTTTAAAAAAGTGTGAGATTTTAAGTGATTCTACCATTAACAATTTTCTTTTTTAAATTATCATTCGCTTTTTATCCTATCATACAAAAATATCATTAAAATTTTATCAAATCTTAGTTCGTATAAGTTTTTATTCTATTATCTAGAGTGAATCAAATAATATTATGTTATATTTTATTTTCTATAATTTTAATTATATAATTATTTGATAATCATATAATTAAAATTATACTTGATGATTTAAACCAAATGCACTTGGAATAAAACTCATTTTCAATTTAAAAAATATTTCTATAAACATCCATTTTGATAAATAAATAAATTTGAATGCAATTAAATTTAAACTTCACTCAAGATTTATTTGTAATGTACTCTTAGTCCGAGTGAAAGAGTAAAAAAAAATTAAAAAGATTCAAAGGATTAAAATGATAATATATATATAAAAAAAAAACCCTGCAAAGCGAATAATATCGAGAGACGATTAAAACCCACAATTTGAACCGCTTCATCTTTATCTTGCGAGGTCGATGCCCCCACACCGTCGCTAATCAATTTCACGTGAGGCGGCCCGGTGGAGATGTGGGTGCAGTCTTGCAGGTCTGCTAGAATTGCCAATATTGAGGGCCGCCATTCGTCCAGGTTCATGCACCTCGTCAATTTTCTCCTTCCCGATTGCTTTCTCCGGCCCAACTCTGCATCTTCCTCTTCCCATATCGCAAAGGTTGCTTTTGTCACCTGCTTAATCGCTACCTGAAAGAGGAAATGTCCTTCTCAGTTCTCCAAAGGTTGGTTTTTCTCTGCCAATTGTTGCTCAATTTCTCATTTTTCCCGGTGCATGGAGATTGGGGAAGAGCGGCCTGTTTTAATTGGTTTTATGCTGGCATTTGACTTGGACCTACTTGTGGTTTTCCAACCATGAGTGATGCTGGCTCAGTTCTTTTTTGGCCCCAGCTTATGGCTCTGTGTGGTCTAGGGTTTGTCTCGAGGGAGTTGCTTCCATAGCGCGAAGTACAATTTTCATTTCTTGGATGCATTGGAACATTGAGGACATTCTGTCAGATGTTTGTTGGCTATAAAACTCTAAGTTTGATGATGATTCTGTTAATTGAATATAAATCTTGTAGTTATGGTATGATATGACGAATGGGCCGTGTTCGGATAAAAGAGCATATTTTGGCATAAGGAACTGCATTAATCACTGTGAAGTCTTCCTCATGCCCCTTGCTATGCTCTTGGCATTTGTACACGTGAGTCATATTGATCGAGCACCTTAGTTGAGTAAGCTTTTTGTTAGTCTTCTGTATGCGTCACACCCTTTCTGTTTTAACTTAGCAATTGAAAATTTGTAATAGATGAAGTGATTGTACAGTGGCCTTTGAAGGTTATCACTGGAATTTATGTCGTGTACTTTCTAGTTTGTATTTTCCATGCATGTTAGGCCTTAGGACTTGAAACTAGCTGAGTTTCGTTCAATCGCATTCAACTTTGTTTGTTGAAAACCTATCAAGCACGAGCTATGTTGAGCTTAATCAAACTCAAAAAATCACCAGTATGCTCCTTTGTAAAGTGGTTGTCAAGCTCAAGTAGAGGTTTAGCTTATACATAGGGCCAAGCTCATGTCCCCCCTAGAAGATTGAACAAGTTCAACTGAGTTACGTAATAAAACTTAGCTTATAGACTAGTTATTGAACATGCTATATGTATGATTGAACAAATAATTCTAAGTTTTAAAATGACAATCTTTTTTATAAGATTAAATGACGTATAATGCTATGGTCATACTAATAAATTTGATAAAAAGTATTTAAATAGTCATATAAATTTAATGTCTCATAACAATCAATCCAACTTGTGATGTTCATCCCCAGTAAAATAACCAAGCCTTATCCCAATATGCGGGGTCGGCTATATGGATCCTTTTACGCTATTAAGCTCTATTTCCTACTATATCATCATCTATACTTAAATAAATTTTATCTTGTTTTATTGTTGTTAACCAAGTCTTTTTTGGTCTTCCTCTTCCTCATTTGATATGCGTGTTTGTCATAGTTTCACATTACCTAACTGGAGCATTTATTGATCGTCTAAGTACATGCCCGTACCATTTTAAACGTGTCTCTCGAAGTTTGTCCTCAATAGATACAACTTCGATTTTCTCTATTATGCTCTTATTTTATCCATCCTCATATGTCCACACATCCACCTTAACATTCTCATCTTTTGCAACTTTCATCTTCTGCTCATGTGCTCTAATGTCTCATAACAATACTAACTAAAATTTGATATCTCCTATAAACCTTCAAGTACACATTTTCTTTGTATATTACATCATTTGGTTGGATTTTAAACATATTTACGGTTAACATGAGAAAAACACCACCAATGCCAGTCCAAAACCCAAACAAAAAAAGTGAAGAGTTGCGTGAAGCCTTGACTACATATGTTACCTGGACTTGACAAATGCTACCTGATAGTGTTGACACAACACAAAATTGGTATGGGTATGCAGTAGTGAATAGATACTGGGATGGGAGAAAGGCTGGTCAAATTTTGTTCTTTAGCTCACCCTGAGATTTTGCAAAAAAGAAACCTAGGACAAGGAGATAATTAAGATATGTGACAGGAGAATATAGGATGTGAAAAGTAGTAGTGAACTAAGTGGTAGTGGATACCCTCAATTGACAGCAACAATACTTTTTGTTATTGTTTCATGATGTGTATGTAAAATATAGATATTCAATTTATGCATAAAACTTCAAGGTTGTATATTATATTTGTACAACTACTCAAATGAGCTTAGTTCATGAACATTCATGGAAATGAACTTGAATTCATGAAGTGCTCATGAGCATTAGAGTTTACAGCATTTATCTGCAGGCATTAAATGAACCAAGCTTAGTTAAGTTCATGTTAATCTATTTGTGAGCACTAAATCTAAGTATGTGAATGAAGAAGTTATAAAGTACAATTGCTTATTCTTTTCGTTTGAAATAGTTTAAACTTTGAGAAAGTTGGGCTATTTATAATTTAATTGGTCGATGTTTATGTCAACTCCGAAAAAATTTACTGTCTCAGTGTTCATGTTCTTATTCAAAAACTTGCCCCTACAACATAAAATATCCCACACTTCTTGCTATATCCTAGGCTAGCTTTCTTGATTTGGATTTTATTAGGCATTTTACAGGGTAGCATTTTAAACTATGATTTATATTCTAGAATCTGTGTCAAACTTTGAATCATAATTGAAGGAAATTCTCATTCTTTTTTCCTCTATCATGCAGCATAATTTAGTCGAGTAATTGGAAGCACATTATCACTTTTAACATGATCACAAATATACAAAAAACATAGTTGTGGCCATAATGTCGCCAAGGCTAGTTACATTGACAGAGATTGAAGCTGCTAATGCCGATGAAGATATCAGTGATACCCAAAGGTTGAATACACTATGGCCACTTGATCAAGTGGATCCTAAGAAGGCTAAGTTTCCTTGCTGCATAGTCTGGACTCCTCTTCCGATAGTTTCATGGTTGGCACCTTATATTGGCCATGTTGGAATTGGTCGTGAAGATGGTAAAGTTTTGGATTTTGCTGGTTCAAATTTTGTGAATGTGAACAATTTTGCATATGGTGCTGTTGCCAGATATCTTCAACTTGACAGGGAACAGGTACAAAATTTTTTTCGTCTAATTTTTGTAAGATTTGGGTTTATTTCTAGTTTAGGATATCAACTCCAATGTACTCTCAAGTGTAATTGTGCTGTTTATTCTGATTTTTGCATAATCCCACCATCTGCCACTAACTTTTGTGAGAATCTTCATCAAAATCTAACGTACCTTGTTTGAGATAGTTGAAAGTGATATAAAGAAACCATAAGAACTTGAATAACATCCTGACTCAATTTACATAGGGAGTACTGTCGTTTAATTTATGTAGCTTTTGAAATTCCATGCTATCAAGATATGTTTAAGTTCAATTGGCGTTTGTTTTGTAAGACTCTGAGAAACAATTGGTGATACTTAAATTATTGTCTGTTCTCACATAGAATAATGCTTTTTACATAGATAGCATTATCTTTGATTCTTAATGGATTTTTGCTTCATCTTGTGATCATTAGCTTCACAACAATATGTTTCATGTAAGTAACATATTTACAAACTGGCTCACCTACGCATATGGTGCTGCAAGTATGATGCTGTCTAGCCAACCGAGGAGATTCCTGTTTCTCTCGAATCATTTTCATGAATAACCATGCTTTTCTCAGTGTGATTTGCTCAAAAACACAAAAACTATCAAGTTGGTGACGCACAATGCCTATGCAAGTTATTTCTAAGCAATCCGCTTTTATCATACTTTTCCATGCTTTTTCAGTTTTGAGATTAATCCAGGTTTATGCAATCAGATGTCAAATGCCCAAGTAATAATGGCATATTAGAGAAAACTAATTCTAGATTGTTGGATGTGGTGGCAGTGCTGTTTTCCACCTAATTTATCGGCACATACGTGTAAGCAGCCATACAGACACGCCGAACGAGGGACTGCAATCTCATGGGACGACACACTACAATCAAAGATGCAGCACTTCCAGCACAAATACTACAACCTCTTCACCTGCAACTGCCATGTCTTTGTTGCTGCCTGCCTGAATCAGCTTGCATATCGTGGTTCTGTGCACTGGAACATGTTAAACGTGGCTGCTCTCATCCTCTGGAAAGGGCAGTGGGTGGATGGCATATCAGTCTTCAAATCATTCTCCCCCTTCACTGCAGTGCTCGTCGTGGGGATCTTGATGGCCGGCTGGCCGTTCCTGATTGGAATGGCGGCATTTTCTTCTCTCCTGATCGGGTGGTTCATTGTCCGGACTTACTGCATTAAGATTTCAGATTGATGTCGGTCGGCCTTTTGGGTAGGGCAGCTTCTTCTGCCTTGGACGATAAAGAGACTGTAAAAGCTATTGTTTGCTTGTCGTTGCACTTCTTTGAAATAAGTGACAGTGCCAGACTCAGCTGCGATCATGGAAGCAACCTTAGCTATCGTTCGAGTCGACGGGCTAAAACCTTTTTTTTTCTCTCTTTCAGATCAATGCCAAAGGAGTTTGTATACGTAGACGTGTTTGCCTATGTATGAAAGAGGTGCCATCTTCTTAAAAAAAAAAAAAAAAAAAAATAGAACCACCACATCAGCGGCCCCCCTAAAGCCGGCCCCATGTATATGAAGGGAGGTAAATACAGGTAGTTAGGTGCATGACGGGGTTTAGCCCAGGTCGTCAGTTCCTGGGAATCGATCTCTGGCGGTTTGCCAGTGGATACTATGCGCTCGTCGCTTGTGCTACGCCCTCAGGACAAATGTCATCTTCTCAAGGACTCGTGGGATGTATCAGAATGAAGGGGAAGTTCTATTTGACCCCTAGACCTTTGCTATTCTCATTAAAATAACAATAGCAATAGACATGATAATGAATCAGATTTTATATCATTCTTCTCCATCCCTATTTATTATATCATCTCATTTCAATTTTCATCCTCATCCTATAAGGATATCCATCCTCTATATTAATTAATTATTTTCTTCATTCCATCTCACTATTATCATTTAACACAAGTATATTAAAATTAACATCATCTCCAAAACAAATATATATATAATTCAATGAAAACATAAACATTTATAGGTTACATTTATGAAGAAGAGATCCATCTATAAGAAAGAGCAAAATGAAAATCATGGATAAGAAGGAAAAGATCATATTTATTTATTAATATATAATTTAATCGGATATTTAGATTAGGTGTAAGTAGGATTCTATCAAAGTTGCCTCCATATTCAAATTTAATAATTTTCATACTCAATTGCTTTGATTATTTAATCGGGTCTAAAAAAAATTCTTTCGCACCATCCTCCGTTAGTTACTTTATTTTTTATTTTTATTTTTTTTTGTTAGGCTAAATGAAAAATAGGCTAAATGAAAAATTGTCACCTCTAAATAGGAAACCAAAAAAAAAAGGTAAACTAACAAAAATAAATTATAGTGAGTATTTCGAAAAAAATGAAAATTTAGAAGGTAAAATGAAAATAAACTAGCATAGTCGAGCAGCATGGCTTGATCCAGTTGCATCTTGTATCATTGAGATATTGGACGGTTGAGATGGCTTCATGCTTCTT
>JBBPFQ010000107.1:4960152-4970532 GCA_037974815.1 Kaempferia elegans | reverse complement strand
TCGATTGATTTTTGAAATCACTCGACTGGTACTATTCACAAAACTTCATAAATACAAATGTAATTTATAATTTTTAAAAAAATTATGAAATTTCATACAACATTACTTATGTCAAATATTATCATAGAAAAATAGTTTGCTATGAAAATACATCTTATTTTCAAATAATGATACAAAATAAGAAACCATTAAAAATTTTAATATTTCACTCTAATTTTGTATCAACCTAATAAAATGGTGATTTCTATCAATAAATAGATTTCACTAATGTTTTCTGAAATAATTTTGAAATGATTTTCAATGTCAATTTACAATTACAATTTATGAGTTAAATGCATATGACTTGCACATTAGCTTTTTTCATTATTGGTCATACAAAATTTCATTTGATTTGATGAAAGTTAGCTCAATTTGATACATAAAATATGTATCTTGAACTTAGTTCATCATCCTAACATCTCATTTGTATCTAATATATCTCAATACACACAAGTTAATCTTATTGTTCTTGTGAGATGTAAAATTAATTTTTCTAAGCCGAAAGATCATGCATTTCTACCTAGGCATTTTAAATTTAATCATCCTACCTAGGATATCAACTAATGTCATTTGTCCTTAATTCTAAATGAGTATGGCATACATCAATTGATATCTTTCAAAAAGAAATCTATCATAATGTAAATGGTGTAGATATGATATGACAAATAAATATCAATTCATATATCAAAATATAACATGATGTCATGGTATATGATATATATGACACACAAAGTATGATCCAAGTATAGCATAATAATTTGAAAATATCTAGATTTCCAATATAAGCATTTTCAAGTAATTATTATATCAAATACAAAATTTTATTTAAGCGACCTAACTCTCTTTTGAGAGTATCACACCTTGTTCTGAGAAGATGTTTCACAAAGTCCAAGTTCATGTTTGGCGCTTTGTAGACATCAAGTGATGTTTTGATGCTTGGATGTGTTGTAATAGGTTCGGATTTGTGATGCTTTGATGTGTTGTAATAGGTTCAGTTTTATGATGCTTGGATGTGTTGTAATAGGTTCAGATGTCATACGAAGTCCAAGTCATGTTTGGCACTTTGTAGACACCTAGTGAAACTTTGATGTGTGATGTTTGTATGAGGTTCGGTTGGTGATGTCCCACAAAGTCATAAATCTGTTGTGCACTTTGTACACATCATATGATTATACTTTGCAAGTTTTTGGGTGTATAATACATTTACCATCCTAAAAAAAAGATTGGCACACCCTATATGTACCTATTAGAGATCCTTGGGTTTACTAGAAAGCCTCTTATAGGAACTTGTCAGCTCAATGACTCTATCTACCTCAATAGCAATCAATTGCCCCATTACCATCAGTTGATTTGTGCTAATCATTCGAGTCTCATAGTCAAGTTTTGAACTTTCTATTCACTTGAATAGTGTCATCAATGATTGTTAATCCCTAGCAATCGATTGATCATAACTAGTCGAGTTGAACTATCAATTTTGCAACTTTCTATTTACTATAGTAACACCGTCAGTCGATTGATCAAACTCATCAATCGACTGTTACTATAGTAGAATACTATTCACAGTCGAGTTCTCACTTTCTATCAGCTTCAACAGTGTTGAACAATCAATTGATCAAACCCATCAGCCGACTGTTAATATAGCAAAAACTATAAAATCCGTTATTGTAGCAGAAACACTAAAATGTTATTCATAATATCAAAAAAAAATTATTTACACCGAATACCCTTATGCTAAGGGACTCTCATGCTTAGGTCAATCCTAATTTACTAGGGTCTCATCCTTAATATTTGATCGACTTCAATCTACCATGATTTTCTTTATCCAACGTTCGATCAACATTGACCTACTATGACTTTCTCATTAATTATCTAATATTTGATCAATCTTGACATGCTAGAACTTCATCATTGATTGACATTAGGCCGACCTTAACTTGCCAATACTTCCGGTCTCATGCCTAACATCCAATCAACCTTGACCGGACTGATGCAGTTGGTTCATGCAAGGGTATTACTTCCAATAGGCTTGGGGTCGATTCCCAGCAAGTACAGAATGCCCCACTAATTACCTCAACCTCTCATTACATGCGTTGTTGTTGCTGAGCAAAGCCCCGGTGATTTACCTCCCTTACAAATAGTGAGGGACCACCCCCAAAGGGGCCGTCGAGGTGATGGTTTCATCTTTTGCTGCCAACCATGATCCACTTAGACTTCTGACTGTCAAATATCTGGTCAACCATGATCTACTTGAACTTCTCTCTTGCTAACTCTTTGTTGAATTTTCAACGTCAAGTGTCCGATCAACCATAATCCACTTGAACTTTTCTCTTGACAACTATTTGTTGGATTATCACCAAGTGTCTAGTCAACCATGATCTAATTGAATTTTTCACTTGCCAACTCCCTGTTGAACTTTCGACCGTCATGTATCCAGTCAACCATGACATACTTTACTCTTCTCTCTAGTCAACAAACATACTTATTGATTATCAAGTATCCAATCAATCTTGACCTATTTAACATCTCATACAACTAACATATTGATCAAATATCAAAACTCAACTTGAGTCAATTTGAGCTTGGTCAACCTTGACCAGAGGTCGATTGCACCAATACACTTCTCTTGTTAGAATTTATGATGTCATATTAATGAATAAAATTGTGAAAAAATATTATGAAAAAAAACCATAGAATAGAAATTGTTACTCATGGAAGTGGAGCATCCCCAAGCTCTCTTGACTTGGAAAGAATAATAGTTGAATGTTCATAACTATTTCCTTATTGAATTTTCTATTTGTAACCATTATTAAGGTAAATTTGTGAGACATCGTACTCATGGATATATACTTCACTTTTGTTACTTAATTGTCCATAACAAAATTGATAGAAAATTTATGTGTGATGGTTAAATGAGTGTGTTTTTCTTTTGTTAAAAATAGAGTTATGTTCATCTTAGAGTTGTCCAAAATTGGAAGTGATTTCAAACTAAAGAAAATACTTCTTTTTTCAAATGTCTTAGTAGTCGAGTGATGAATGAGAGCATGTTCAAATATCACTTTCCTATTTCACATCTTAGTTAGTTAAGTTCACCATGTTTCTATATTGTTATGTGAAGTGGTTATGATCCAATTGCATGTGACTCAAAGATGAATGGAAAACAATTTGGTAATATGAATGGATGGTGATGCTTTTTATTGCTTTCTAATGGTCCTAGCACCTTTGCCATCATATTTCTAAAATCTTTGAAGTCCAATTCATTGTGGTACATATTCTGAATAAGAATCATCTCTAACCACATGTGTTTTAATTATAATAATATGAAAGCATAAAAATATTACAAGTAATAAATTAAGAGGCCTCAATATTAAAATTTAACAACTATCATGTATGCAAACTAATCCAAATAAATTTATAGAATAGCATACAATTAAGATATTCGATCTTATTCTAGTATATAAAATAAGCTTATCTTATAATATCAAATGTAGTATGATCAAATATATATGTATGTAACAATAGAATTGATAAGAGCACTTTGCCTTAGAATGTCAAGGACTTGATCAAATTCTATTGATCAATAATGAAATGAGGTAATTGCAGAAATAAAAATTAATTCAAACTGAACATTCCTAAGACAGACTTAGTTTTGTCATGAAAATTATTTTGACCTTCTAACCCAAGAAGAAATTGTAGAACTTTAATAGTAGGAAGATAGAAAGCACTTGGGAGCCAAAGTTTGTTTGAATGTCATTGTATCAAATAACTTTTAGATAGATTCAAATGATAACACCTCCATTGAAGTGAGACATTCGCATTGAAATAAGCATCATGCCACTTCAAAATGATGCAACAAAAAAAGGGGGAAAAAAAAGGAAGACAACTATTACATTTAACTTTAATTACATGGCCAATAACAATAATAAAACCAAATAAAAGCACCTATACTTAACACTACAAATGCCCTAAGAAAGCCCCAATGGTTTAAAGAAAACGTATTGAATACAGAAACTCAAGATATGATACTAGAGGTTTGCGAGAACCTTTGTTTTTAATCTCTATTCAAATTTGGGGATATTCTGTTCGTTTAATCAAATTTGGGATTACCTCTAGTGAACTTTTGGAATTTTTTCTACCATTGGTTTCTAGTGTTTCAACTATTTGCCTTTCTACAAGAATATGAACCACTGAGTATTTAACTATATAATTTGTGTATGAGTATATATCATGAGAATAAAACTTTGAGTACGTATCATGTCAAAAGAAGCTTGACAACTTTTTCAAGGGGAACATATATATATATAGTTTAGTCATGGTGAAGTAATCACTTCAAACATGCAAGATTATTTTTAAAAGAAAAGGTCACTTTCTGATCAATAGATAGTGAACCTAACTAGTTAAAAGTTCGTAGATTCTAATGCATGTACAATTATAAGATTAATAAGATAAATTACCAATTTTTGTTGTACTTGAGCGAAAGATCTTCTTCCAGTTGTCTGATTCATTAGCTTTTGCTTTCGAGCAATCTTATTTTTTTCACTTCGTTCCTAATATATTAAATTCAAATTGATACACAATATGTACAAAAGTCAAAATGAGAAATTGTTTAAAGAGATAAAATATTATATACCTTTGATTTTTCTGAATTCCACTGAACAACTAATTTCACATATTGTTCTACTAAAGCTCTGTTATCTCTTTGTTGGAGAAGAACTTGCATTGGCAACTCAGGATCATAATACTTCTTTTTTAGTTCTGACTTCCAGTTTCTCCATTTTTTTGCTATTGAACGTAGTGTCCAATTTTCTGTTCCAGGAGGAAGGTCGTACTTTTCCTACAAAGTATATAACAACCATTTACCCTCATAATAGCAAATTACTTAAAAATCATTATTATGGAATAACATTTCAATTACCTTTATAACATCTAACATTTTTTTCTTATTTTCCAAGGGCATTTTATGCCAATCTTCCACGTCAATTGGACAAAATTTACCATTTCTTGCCAAAGTACCCAAAAAATCAGCAAATTTATTTCTTCTTGATCCTAAAGGACGTCCCATACCATCACATTGAATCTTAATACGTGGCAGTGTGCTAGGTCGCCCCCAAATGTCTTTCATAAAGGTAGGGCCTCTAGTTTTCTGATTAGCATTATCAGATTCACTTTCACTATCTACATATAGAAAAAAAAGAGATAAATTAATGGTTGAATAAATTCAAGGAAATGAATTATTGCATTCTTCGTATAGGATACCTTGATCAAAATCTTCATCCATAAAATCATTTTCAACAATCTGATTTGAAGCTTGTAACTCACCGTCTTTCTGATTTGAAGCTTCATCGATTTGGTTATTTGATGCATCTATTTGATTTGAAGCTTCATCAAATAAGAGTCATACAAAAGAAAAAAAAACAGATTGCTAATGTATAAAATAAGATGCTACCTTTTTCTTTTGAGTTTCGAGTTGTGCGATTGGCAATCAAAATCCGTGATTGAGTATTTGCCCCATCTTGATGTTGAAAAAGAGGTTTTCCAACTTTTTTACTTTTAAGAGTCATTCCTATCAAAAGCAAGTTATATAGGATAAATAAAGTATTAAATAACCATTATACCGAACTATATAGAAACTTAAAAAGTAATGAAATAAAAAAATCTGCGTTATTGGCAAAAAAGTTCAAACCTCTTTTTGAATTTCGAGTTGCGTGATTGACAATCATAATTCGAGATCGTGTATTTGCCTTATCTTGATGTTGAAAATGAGGTTTTCTAACCATTTTACCTTCACAAGTCATTCCTATCAAGAGCAAAAGTTATAATTTACAAATAAAAAGAAAGTACGTTACATATCCTTTGTTATGATAACTAAAAGGCTCATATTAAAAAATGAAAATAACACACACACACATATATGTAACATATCTCATTATATATCAACCTCAATTTCAACTCTTGTAGCATCGCCCCGAACCCAAGCGACTTCTTCATGATCATTGTCGTCTTCAACATTACAAATACAACTTTGAAGGTATGTATCAACATCTGCCATAGGTTACATTTTATACTATGCTCATGCATCGGTGGTGATAATTACATACAAATTACAATCAACTGGATTTACCACATAAAAAACTTGCATGGCCTGGGATGTTAATATATAGGACTCGTTATGACACTTCACATGTGTAAAATTGGCCAACAGAAAACCATCCACATCCAGTTTTAGCCGTTTGCCTTTGGAAACCCAATCACATTCAAATAACACAACTCTTTGACCTTCCTCATAATCTAACTCAATCACATTTAGCAAAATCCCATAATAATCAAGTTCACTTGATATTGGATTTTGATCTCTAATACTTGAATAACTTGAAGTAGTAGTCCGAACAATTACAACACAATTCTGAGTTTTTCTCTTGCATTATACTTCTTTTGTATGAAATCTAAATCCATTGGAAAGGAATTTTTCATATCGCATCCCTATGAAATTCGGGCCTCTAGCAAGTGATTTCAGATCATTTGATATAGGATCATCTTGTGAAGGATTTGAATTTTCAATCTATCACATAAGAAAAAAATTGATAAATTATGTACTAAAATCATAATATATAACTTTAATGAAAATTACAGCACAAACTTACATGTTTGGCAAACCAAGATGCAAAAGACTAACTATGCATAGATTCAATTTGGTGAGGTGGAGGACCAAAATGACTAAGATTCAAAATCTGATGGTGTTCACTACAAATTAAGAACGATAATTTGATAAACATCGATGATTATATATTTAAACACGATGAAATATATAATAACATACT
Source organism: Kaempferia elegans (assembly GCA_037974815.1). NCBI lineage: Eukaryota > Viridiplantae > Streptophyta > Magnoliopsida > Zingiberales > Zingiberaceae > Kaempferia > Kaempferia elegans. Next base: position 4,963,678 of record JBBPFQ010000107.1, on the reverse strand, counting down.
CTATATAAGATTGTATATGATAACAGTTGAATAACACATATTGATGTACTTTCTTTAATGTATCATCATCAAACTTAGTTGTAATTGCCTTTCCAAGAGCATAACCAGAGGCTATAAACACGTTCAATGTGAATGTTGAGCCGATAGTTGTATCATCATATCTTGTTGATTGATTGAATTTTGTCTCTACATAATCAATTAAATATAAAGAACAGAATGTCAAACATTCCTCAGCCAAATACCCCTCAGCAATGGATCCTTCTGCCCTACTTCTATTATGAACATACGACTTCAATGTTCCCAGGTACCTTATATCAAAAATATAAATTTTGTACTATTTAGTAAAAATAATAATTTAAACAAAACAATACCAATAAGAGAATTGTCTATTACCTTTCAATTAGATACATCCAACGATAGTAAACTGGTCCAGCAAGTTGTAGTTCAGTAGCCAAATGTACAGTTAAATGAATCATGATGTAAAAAAAAGGAGGAAAAATCTTCTCCAGTTGATAGAGAATCACCGCAATATCTTTCCTCAAACGAACTATATCAGTAGGAGAAATTACTTTACAACATAACTATTTGAAATACCTACACAATCTAATCAAAGAATTCCGAACTGATTTAGACAGTTTTACGTAGTGCTACCGACAACAATTGTTGCATCACAATATATAGAACATAAAACATTAGTTCACGAGTACCTACATGAGATATGCCTGGTTGCACTGCCAATTGCAAATTCCTACTTAGTGCTCTAACCTTGTGTATTGACATAAATACAGTCATCAGTCACTTAGTCGAGTTTTTTCACAGTTTAAAGTACTTTTATATCTTACCATATGAATGCCAGGCCCATATGCATTCATGCTATGCATTGCTGCTGTGGACTCTCTGCAGAACAAAATAATACAAAACTCAGCTTCTAAGCTAATATGCTATCAAATGGTCCATTAGTGTCCAATAATCGTTTAATATATCATTCTATGATCAAATTTGCATACTTTAGTATTTAGGTCATATTGATACTTTGAAGAAATAAAGAATTCCATATGCTTAGAATTTATCCCTAATGACATTTTTTAACAGCTTGGAAATGTTCTATTGTGGCAGGGGAACTATGTTGCTCTATTAGCTGCCTTCCTTCTTTCTTTTTCAGTATGAGAAAATCAATTGATATTAATTATTCTAGTTTAAAATATTTTGTGCATTTTCCTATCAAGGAAAACATAAGAACTTTGTCTGAACAAAGACAGAAGACCATGAAGGATCTACAGGAAAAGGTGAAAATGAGCAAAAAGCAAGTTCAACACTCTAATCCTGTAAGCGATATCAATTTTCCTCCATGATATTACTCCAATGCCACCCCCTCTTCCCCTGTATGCTATAATATTTTTAGAATCTATCTGTCATATTTCCTTAATTGTGACATTATTCACACTCTTATTGTAATAAATGAGGGCGATCCCGTTTTTCCAGGTTGATGCTTTCCCAGGTGATGCAGTGATATTTATGAGGGTAGTGAATCTTCTTCAAGGTCTGTTTGCAATTATTCCTTCTTTATTTATTCATAATTAGATAATGCATTAGAGAGATATTCAATCTTTTTCAGGGCTTTCTTCTACTCCTAATGTCTGTGCTGTTTATTTGGACATCATGAGACCATTTGCCGAGTAGACACTGTATGGTGACTATCTTGATTTCATTTTTTTTAATTCTTAATTTTATTGTATTGTTCCTACGATTATGTAATTAATTGTCTTTTTTTTTTTTTTTTCAAATTTCCAACCTTATGTGATACTTGCTTTAGAAGCACCGGCAATGGGCCACCAATGATTTACCAATTCAGTCTAACGTGGAGGCCAAGTTGAGAAAGTTCCTGGTTGAGCTTGGAAACGAGAAAATACTTGGAATACAAGTAGGTCTAGTTTCCTTTGTTCAATATTTAGTGTTTGAGATTAAAAGTGAAGCTCCTAATTTAAAATGACTAAATAAAAGAATGAAAAAAAATAATAATAAACTACGATAACTCGAGTTTCAGACTGGAAGTGAAATTTGTTTTTTGTCTTCTCGTGTTTATCATAGAACACATGACTTTTCATTTGAAGTCTATAAGAATTTATGTTAGGAGTACTCATTTTGATATTTAATATTTTTAATGTCCATTTTTTCAATAATTCATATATATTATCAATAGCTTGGCATTCCCATACCTGAAGAATTTTCAAGGTTTGGCAAGAAAGGGCTTGACATGCTGCTAAATAAGGGCCAATAGACAGAGAAACACAGCACTCTATTGTTCTTACTATGTATCATCTTATATGTTAATGCTTAGAATGATTTTTTTTTTTCAATTAGAAAATAAAAGAAAAAAGAAATACAATCATCCGTCACACATACTGTGAACTACTCAGACAGAAACTCAGGTAGAGATCAAATGCTGATTGTGTTTTGTTGGATGAAATCTGTAATCCACATATATATTCATATAATTTACATAAAAGCCCCCATGGGTTAGCACAGTTGATAACTACATAGTTGCTCCTTTCTTGGGACCAATTTCCAATGTAAAATGTTCCGTTAAGTGTTTGATCTCTCCCATACAAAATACTGATGTGCTAGGACAAAATATCTCTATAATTTACTTACTTATATATACTCGAAGGGTGACGATACTAGACCATATGAGATGAACACCTTTTGGTCCAGTATAATTTACATAAAGTATGAATCATATTTATGAAGTCATTTTCTATGGTCAATGGTTACTTTTACAAATTCTGATTTCATAAAATTAAGATTCAGGTTTGTAAAATCAGAATTAACAAAAATGCCTATAAACAACATTGTAAGCTAAATAGAATTTATATAATTTATGCGATGTTTTAATATAAAGATGCAGATTCTGTATCAGAAAACTTTTATATAAGGGAGTGTATCAATATAATTCACCATGAATTGGGGACACCAATAAGTACACAACAACTTGGTCGAACGGCTTTAGATGACTGCACAGATACTTGTAAGTTTTTTTTTTCTAGCAAGAAACTTGAATCAATTGGTTGAGTGATAATTAGTTTCACTTGAAATTTTTGTATGATGATTCATTGTTTGAAATTTGTGCATTATTATTAACTAGGTTGATTGTGTTAAGGTATATAATGGTGAGTTTACTAAACCCACTAATTTATCTAATCATACTAACTAAATAAGAGGCAAACGAAATAGATCAAGTTGGTCAGTTGATTCGGCAGGTAACAGAAGCCATAGGAACAGCCGACGAAGCCAAACGACTAGGCGAACTAACCATCCTAACTGGCAAGTTACGCAACCCAGTTCAGTCAGGAGCATCAAATTAATTGACAAAATAAAACTACTAGAATAAATTATTCATATTAATACAACCAAATAGGCAAATATAAACAATGAAAACGGGCATCTCAACTATGGTCGCATCGGGACGCGAAGCCACTGCCCATAAAGTAAATCCCTTGGTGTAGTTTTTGTTCGTACCAACCTGTTA
>JBBPFQ010000107.1:4782933-4793439 GCA_037974815.1 Kaempferia elegans | reverse complement strand
TGAATGTGTTACAATGAAATAAGAAAAAATCAGTCCAAAAATCCTCAACGTTGGGCTTGATATGAATATATCAGGCCCAACCGCCTATGTATGCATTCATGCATGCAAAAAATAAGAGGAAAGAGAAAGAGATGAGAGGAAAAAAAAAGAAATGTTGCATGCAATAGTAGAGAGAGAGCGGGGAAATAAATAAAATGAAATGATAGATTTGTTTGAAGGTTAAAATGGAAAAAATACTTGAAAAATACGTCATTTGGTAAATTCTAAAGTAACGTGCGCCTTTTGGTAATTTCAGAATTCCACGTACACCTTTTGGTAAAAACACGATTTTTTTTTATAGAACTGAAAATTAACCATTTTTTAAATAAAAAATATTTTCAATCCAGATACAATATGTGGTATTCCCAATTCAAATCGATAAATTTCATTTAAGAACATTTCTTTTGAGCAAATGTTGGAATTATTAAAGAAAAAGATAAGAAGCTTTGTAGTTTTCCCTTTGAATTCAACATGGATGTCACTGTAGATTTGACTTGGAATTTTAGTTTTAGTCTAATGCATCTAACATGACACATTGCAGTCATTTTCTAAAATTTTATAGAGCTTTAAAAATAGCAAGTGATTGAATCAAAATCGAGTAAGGTTTTTGACTAGGAATGAGGATGAATATCTAATAATTGCTTATCTATTAGACATTCCATTTGTTCAAGTCAAATTCAAGTAGCTAATAATCTCATTTTGTTTGGATTTAAATAGAAATATTACATAGTAAGATTGTTTTTATTGTGTTTGAATTCAATTAACATTGTCAAATGCACATTTGTCCAATGGACATTAATTCACGTGTTGAGTTGGGTACTTGAGGTTGGACTCATTTGACCGCTCTAATATCGTACAAGATCGACCGACTAGACCGACCAAACAATCGTGAGGAAGTATCTAGGAAGAAAGATAAAAGAAGAGAGGATTTCTTGTGGAGAAAAAATAAAAAAGAAAAGGACAAGAGTATGATATGTGGCATCTCTATCTTATCAGTAATAGATAGTGACAATTAATTATACAAATGTTTTGTTCATCATCAACATTTAATTAGTGATAAATGTGTCAAAATTTTGAAAAGACATCGGTTTGATTTTCTTGAGGTAAAATCTTTAAAAAAAATTTAAAATTCTTTACCCCTAGAGTTCATGTTTCCCAATTGGTTTATAGTTTTCAATTGGTTTATAATGTTCAAGCCGTAAAATTTTAAGATTTTACCTCTAAGGTTTATATTTCCTAATTGATTTATAGTATTAAGTTGAAAGAAAAATTAAAAACGAGTTAATTTTAAAGGTTTTCGGGTATAATAATGTATTTATGAATTTATATTTAAATAAATATTGATTTTTTTTAATTAAATTAAAAAAATGAAAAAAAAAAAAAGCTTGCTTGATACTGCACGTACAGTCGCGTACTGTACGAGCACGCACAATATAAAGATTATATATATATATATATATATACACTCGTGGGCGACAGTCAAGGGAGGACGCCCTCCATTCATGGAAATGAAATAAATTTTATTCTTATTCCAACCTCCTAAATCTAACTACCAAGCACTCCATAAATAGTTCTACAGTAAAATTAAAATATTTTAATAGTTTAATGAGGTTGCCAATTTAATGTCTACTTATTTTCTTTCCATCACCAGTAAAAAGAACTTGATTTTTAATTGATATTTTATACAATATACAATGTAGAATTGTAGATATAGATTTATCTCTTTTAAAATCTTTCTTTAATTTTCCATGCACCGCACGTGTTTGTAATTAATAAGATAAACTCATATTTTATTTGTTTTGTTTAATTTTAAAATTCCCTCTTTTTTTTTGCCCTAAATTATTTCGCAAAAATAATTAATATTCAAAGATTTCCATCTCTCTGTCAAGCGCTGCTGCGCTTTGCTGGCGCTTGGGTAATCATTCGGGTCGTTATAAAATGGGTTCCTTTTTGTCTGCGGCCGCCTGGAGCATCCGTGAGATCGAGAAAGCGAGAAGAGGGCGATCGCCTCCCCAATCCGGCGATAGAAACCAAAGCGCAACCCTCCGTGCGCTCTCTTCGATCCCTGGAAGAAACAACCGCTTCCTCCAGATCTGGGGCGTCTCCTTGGCGATCTCGTCCCGGAAGGTCTGTTTTCTTTAATCTATTCCTCTCTCGAAGCATAGGATTAAACGGTTATTTGTGTGTGTGTGTGTGGGAGTGGGAGTGGGAGTTGTCTTTTGGGGTTGTTTGAGCGGAAATATCTGGTTGAATCCCTGATGGAGAGGAGGGATAGTGGTGCTGTGGAGGAACGGTGAGTAGATCGTGTTGTTGTGCGTTAAAGGGTAGTGAGATTCTGCTTTTGCGGCCATTCTGGATCGGCAGAGGAGGTAACCAGCGAAGGATTGTAGTTTATTTCTTGGATTTGGATTCTTATGATCCATCATGTGATTTGGCTTGTTGATAGTTGGTTTGTTAGTGAGTATCTTAATTTAGATGTGAAATTTTGGGAGGGCTAACGAAAAATTGCTCTTGAAATCTTCGACTACTTCAGTATGGTTATAGGAGGAAAGTTGGGTGTTTGATAGGCTTCCAAAAAAAAAAAAAACTTTAGTTGCTTTTATTGCATTTGTCTTGTACTCCAACTGACATGCTTTATGCGGCTTCTTTTGATTCAGTTTCAGAGGAGAAGCGCACATCCAATTTGGGATGTTGGATCATGTCAGGATGATGCTGAAAATACGAATGTGTGTTTAACTGAGATGAGGGATGTTAACAAAATTGATAAACCTATTTAAGGCCTGCTGGCAGCCAAAGTCAGGTTCTGATGTCATTGGTCGACAGGATGGGCTTCTATGGTACAAGGACACTGGACAGCATGTTTATGGTGAGTTCTCAATGGCGGTTGTACAAGCAAATAACTTGCTTGAGGATCAGAGCCAGCTTGAGTCAGGACCTCTGAGCTCGCTTGAATTGGGGCCATATGGGACTTTCATTGGTGTTTATGATGGGCATGGTGGTCCAGAAACTTCTCGTTATGTTAATGAACATCTCTTTCAAAATTTGAAGAGTGAGTTCTCAACTTGCATCACTTAGGTTTATCTTATAACATGAAGGTTATGGTACTTGAGTCATTATTATGAATTAGGGCAAGAACATGCAGTATGTCAAAAACTTAACTTGCACAGTGCTCATTAATATCAGAAAAATCCTCGTCTCATATAATTTGAAATCTTCATATGAATCTTCATATGAATATTATGCATCTTTTTGTAAATATTGATTGTAGCGTTTCCTTGTTTATCAATCACGAGTCAAACTATTCTGTTTTAACATTAATATTATGAGGTTGCTTTGACATTTCCTTTTTTTATGGGATTTGTATTTGTTAGAATGGATACTTCTTCACTAACAATTACATGTTGATATATGCAGTTCCTTTAGGCCATTTCCATAGTTTTTTTTTTTTTACAGGATTTGCAACAGAGCAACCGTCCATGTCGACTGATGTAATAAGAAAGGCATACCGATCAACAGCAGAGGGTTTTATCTCCTTGGCGATCAAACAATGGTCTGTGAAGCCTCAGATTGTTGCTGTAGGCTCATGCTGTTTGATTGGGATAATATGTGGCAGCACACTTTCCATAGCTAATCTTGGTGATTCCCACGTTGTGTTAGGAAGAGGTGTGAAAGCAGGGAAGTGTTGGCTGTGCAATTGTCGGCGGAACACAATGTAGCAATTGAATCTGTGAGACAAGAATTACAGTCAATGCATCCTGATGATAAACAAATTGTTATTTTGAAGCATGATGCATGTCGTGTAAAGGGTCTAATCCAGGTATATCCATGCTTATAACATAGTGATTGGTTACTTTAGTTCTATATGTTCTATCGAACACTTATTCATGTCCATTGTAGCAATAGTGTATTTCCATTCCATTCTATATCAATCATGTTTTTTTTTATGTACGAATAGTATGTTTAAAGATTCTTTCTTCTTAAAGAAAATTACTTCATCATGTTTCAAGTCTCCAGGTCGATCGGTGACGTATATCTAAAAAAGGCTGAATTTAACCGTGAACCGTTACATGAAAAATTCAGACTTCGCAAGCCATTCAAGAATCCTATTCTGAGTGCAGAACCATCAATTACTGTGCAACCACTGCAACCTCAAGATCAATTTCTTATATTTGCATCTGATGGGCTCTGGGAACATCTAAGCAATCAGGAAGCTGTTGATATTGTTCAAAACAACCGTCGCACTGTGAGTTTTAACTCATTTTTCCTCACTACTGATGTTGTAGATTACAGAAGCATCACAGTTTTCCAGCATTTCATCAAGTTTATCTTCGAATCACTATTATTTCCTAGGTGGAGATCAATACTCCAAATTTCATAACAAACTGCATATATAAAAACCATTTGTGTTGTCTTCATATTTAGGCTTTGGTTTGATATTGGTGATATAGTTATCAATCTTGGACTGGCCGGGTCTGACCGACTGGAAAAATCTGGACCTGGGTCTCGACCTGGTCTGGTTGTTTGATCAGATCGGAAGCACATTTGACCTGACAAAAACTAGTTGGACCGACCAGTTTTTTGTCAAATCTGTAAAACGGACTGATTTAATAAAAACTGACCTAGTTTTGTCATAACATATTGTTCCTAATGATCCAATCTCTTGTCTCTAACTATTCACCCTCTCAGTCTCTCCCTCTCCTATCTGTCATCAGTCAATCTTGCACACTATCATCCACTGGCACCATTGCACCGACGAGAATGCTCAAAAGCTAGAGCCTGCCCATTTGATCACTAGGACTCTAATCTCTCATTCTTATGCAATCATCCACCAGAGCCATGACACACTGTCAACGGTGTGAAGTCCTAATTTTATAGGCAACAAACTCTTCTCTTCCTCTCATCTGTTACCTCTTGCTCTCACAACAAAGGAGTCTGATTTGGGGATTGACTGATTTGAAGCTGCCTCCTTCGATACAGAGCACAACCATCCCACTGGAGCCATCAGATTTGCTTCGTGAGCATTAAGATAACTCTTTGAGACTTTAAAGTAGGTAATCTTACCATCCTCAGTTTCTGGTTTTTAGTTATATTGGCCTAGTTGTTTTTTGGTTCGATATACACTTCGACTAATTGACCAAGTGTTCAACCAATGAACCAGTGACCTAGAGCTTTTCTGGTTTAATTTCAGTTTCGATAACTAGGACTGTTGGTCTTAATTAATGAGAAAGCAGTTCGAACACAAATTTAATAAATATCCAAGTAAAATGCATGGAACTTCTAACAATTGTTTTTTTTTTGTTTTTCTGTACGCTTTTCCATTTTTTTTCCTTTTAGCAACAATACACTTAGCTTCAAAGTGTATGATATGACTTGCTAAAAGACTCGTAAACCTTGAAAGAGTGCTTACAGCATGTCACTGATTCTGAGTATCGAAACCAGGATATTAATTTACTCTGGCAGATGTTGCTAGGTGTTCATCTATTTCGAGTTTGGTTTGTTAGATTGACTTGCCAATATGTGCCATAGTGTTTATTTAGATGCTCAAGTGCAGTTCTTTCAATTACTTAGTTCTTGCAACCATGGTGAGGAAATTCCTTCCTCATAAAATCCTTCAGGGAAGTGCCCGAAGACTCCTCAAAGCTGCACTACAAGAAGCAGCGAAGAAGCGTGAGATGAGGTACTCTCATCTCAAGAAGATCGACTGCGGCGTTCGCCTGCATTTCCACAATGACATAACTGTAATAGCGGTGTTCCTCAACTGGAATTTCATTGCCAGAGCCATCCCTCACAAGGGCCCCTCCTTGTCTGTAAGAGCGGGGTGTCAACAATGTCAGCGCAATCCCTTACTCCCTCCACAATACCGACTGAAGATCTCACTGCCTTGTACCGACAAGCAGGTCAACCTCCTCCAACTTGCCCTCAATTTACATGAACAAAAGATAGGATTTCCTCAGCAACTCCAAACATGCCCTACCACTTTCACAACCCCTGTAATCTTTAATTGCAGAAGCAACCACTTGTAAATTGCAAAGTAAGACTGTGTGGTCTGATTCTTTTCCAAGATTGGCGGAAAATTTATGTACCGAATTGTCTTTTTCATGTTCAAATCTATCAGCAAATATATTAGATTACGTCTCCAATTATGAAATTAGAGGCATAATCTATCTGTTTTGCATCTGTTATATCTTAAAATAAACGGTTTTAACATAAATATCGCATCAAAGATTCAACATTTCTTCCTCTTGATTCTCAAATATAATCTCAAGCCATCAATTCCAATCATCCCCTCCTACACCTTTAAGGAATGGAAATATTCATTCGAAATCGAAAGTAACTTTCTCAGAGTCAAAGTTATACATCTCGACGGGCCATGGAAATGAGAAGTCAACTCTTTGTACCAAAGTCAACATGGCAATTAATCAGGTTCCTTCCAGATGGATTCTTTCATTTTTTTTTAATCTTTGACTTGAAATCTATAAATCTTCAACTACAAGCTACAAGGAAAAAAGAACACTTTCTTCCAAAATGCCCAAATTAAGTTTTTTTTTATATCGTTGTAATAAAGGACAAACGTTTAGTCAACTTCACAGTAGACTAGAAATTAGTTGCTATTAATGCCCACATGAGCAACCAACTATCCTGAACTAACATAATATATAATTATTAATATTACATATTTAAAAGATGGTCCATGAATCATCCCTAGTGGGTCAACTCATGTGTTAAGAATCTTTCTTATGATTATGGAGGAACATTCATTACTAATTGAATTTAGTTTTTGAAAACTAAAATAAGAGTAGCTAAGTAGATCACACATCTTATGGTGACATGATAAAGGCATAGTAACTCGATAAGCATTTTCAATGCTTGTGATGTGATAAACGACTAACCGTTTGTCGTGCTTAAACTCGTGAAAAATAATCGAAAGATAGGAGGAAGACTACAGTTGTATCTAAATCCAATCTAAAGCATGGCAAGTCAGAATCAGGAACACTCTAATGTGAATAAGTTAGTCCTCCCCACACACAAATTAAGTTCACAAATAATACAACAATAATAATTAAGCCTTTATCTCGTAAATGAGATTAACTATATAGATTCTTTAAGCTCGATGTTCTATGATTATTTTATTCTTTAATTGTACAGCCTTAATTAAATTGCACTCACCTTCAGATCTTGGTGAGAACACAGGAGCATTTTCCTGTCAAAGGAAGGAAGTACGGCAACAAGAGTTAATCAATTATAACAATTCAAACAGTGGAATAATGAATAAAATATACATTTGGAAGATCAACATTTAATCTTATTTTACCTTTCCCCAATGGCAGACAGATCTGACATTCATCAATCACAGACACATATTAAGATATTCATTTTTTAAAAAAAAAAACTAAACAAAACTGGAATGAATATACCACTTGTAGCCTGTGATGGTTTTTGATTTGGCTGGGAAGTATATGCTTCATACTTGAATGGAACCAATCCAAGCCAAACAAAAAAATATTTGTATCCACTTTTATTTTTAGTGCCACTGGTTTCTTAATCCATGTGCTGAAACCTGTTATCAGCATGTGACCATGTGATGCCTCTCACTAAAGAAGTTCATCTTCCTGATGAATCTGAGCAGCCAAAAGGTCACATGAACATTAATTTGTTCACATACATTAAAAAAAAAATGGGCAGAGGAAGATAACATGCAAACTGATGAGATCTAAAAGTCTTGGCAAGTTCTGTTTATTAGTAGTAGCAGTCAGGAAGATGACTAATCGACACCCGCAAGTCATGGACCTTGCCTTCTACTCTCACATGTCCAAGCTTTAGCTTGGTGACTTCTCCTCCTATATAAACAGCCTCAAATAGATTGTAGCAAACCATTCCAATACCAAGCAAATGCAAATGGGTATCCACATGGAGTTGATCTTGGTTTTCATCACCATTTGCTACATGTACAGTATAGCTGAAGGTTTCGCACCATCAGGCTGGACAAAGGCATATGCTACGTTTTATGGTGGTAGTGATGCCTCTGGAACTATGGGTAAGTAGATGCATTGGTATCCTCGTCGCATTACATTAAGAAGTTACTACTCAAGACTTGCTATTGTTGTTGTTGTTATGTTGATTGGTATAAGCAAGAATGGATTTTAGGTTGATAATTTTTGTTTTCATGGTTATAGCGGGTGCTTGTGGGTATGGTAATTTGTACTCGACTGGCTATGGCACCAGGACAGCAGCACTAAGCACTGTGTTGTTCAATGATGGGGCGTCATGCGGGCAATGCTATAAGATCATTTGCGACTACAATTCAGATAAGCAATGGTGCAAGAAAGGTGTGTCGGTGACCGTGACGGCCACCAACTTCTGCCCCCCAAATTATGCACTCCCCAACAATAATGGAGGGTGGTGTAACCCTCCACGCCAGCACTTCGACATGGCCCAACCAGCGTGGGAGAAGATTGGCATCTATCGTGCAGGGATTGTGCCGATCTTGTTCCAAAGGTTAGCCACAGGTTTACATTGTTAAGAAAGAGACCAATCTATGCATTTACATTCTTTACCTCAAATTGAAAGCTCATTCAGAACTAATTACCTGTATAGGGTACCATGCAAGAAGCATGGCGGAGTAAGGTTCACCATCAATGGGCATGACTATTTTCAGCTTGTTCTAGTGACCAATGTTGGTGCCGCTGGATCAATACAGACCATGTCAGTGAAAGGGTCCCAAACTGACTGGCTCTCAATGTCGTGGAATTGGGGCGTGAATTGGCAATCCAACAGCTACCTCACCCGTCAGTCTCTCTCCTTCAAGGTCACCACCAGTGATGGACAGACATTGGTGTTCCCTAACATAGTTCCTTCCAACTGGGCATTCGGCCAGACCTTCTCCAGTCCTCTGCAATTCAAGTAGGATCTTGCTGCCGTGATCAAGAGAAGCAAACGGGACTTGGGTTGGCAGAGGCTTGCTGGAGTATTTGCTTGAGCTGCCCGCCATCCTGCCAATAAGTCAATTAAGGTTAAATACTGTGTAATCTCGATGCAATGTTATAGCCAATGCATCAGAATGATCGTCTTGATCATAAAAAGTATCATTATATTAATCATACATGAAATGGGACGCACGAAGTGCTCATCTAATGAAATGCTGTTTCAGTTTCTAAAGACAATGACTTTCTTGTTAATGCTAGTGAAGCCAAATATTATGCAATTGATTATCCATGAAGAAGAACACTTCTCTAAAAATCACAGAAGGCAGAGTCAAAAGCAACATAGGCTAAGGAATAAACTCTGTTCATAGATTTGCATCAACATGCTTTCAAATGAATTGTCTGTGTACTCAAAAGACTACTACTACATGTCTACAGCAACCTCACTAATTATAGTGACTCCACAAACCAGAACTAGATAAATTGACCAGACAAGATGAAAGGGTATTAAATCAATATGCACCAGAGCTTAAGGGGTTGCAGAAGGAGAATGGAAATACACAAAGGTGTCATCTGATGGTAGTCGACTGTCAGAGATTGATTGTTTTGGGTTATCATCACTAACTTTATTGAACATCAATGCATGAACCAACCTATAGCACTTTGTATGAATACATATAAATGAATGAAACAATCGACCATAATTTATCAGTTAGTTGGCAACACAAGTGACCATACTCATCATTGTTATGCCAGCTCCAATTTTTTTTTTTTTCTTTTTTGTAGTTGATATAACTTACAAGTCATGAGTACCAAGAAGGGGGGAAAGGGAGAGAATGGTGCATTCCCACAACACTAAAATGTTCTATGCTTCAGTTACAGAAAGGCAGAGGTAGAACTAGTTTTCTTACTTTGTTAGATTTAGAACTAATCTTCATGCACTATAAAATTGCATCTCTCCTAATGTGATGCCAAAAAGAAGAAAGCTTGGCTCGCTAAATCATCTGGAGATATACCTTCCTTCTAAATACTCATCCGGAAAGACTTCTACTCTACCTTATCTAAGTACAAGTCACATCAAGAATGCATGATGTTATTAATTTGACACAAAGAGCTTGCATTTGACAGTGAAGAGAAGTAAAGAGAAGAGCGAAAATTGGACATCCAACGCGAAATTGGCAGAAATAACCAATTAAGAACCCTAGGAGGCGAAACTCGAGCCAGAATTAAAAGATAGAACACATACCCTAAAGTTGGTCCCTTCTGTACGCGACGAATGCACGGGGCCCGCTCAGCTCGGTGAAGAGAGGGCGACGGAGAGAAAAAGGGCGGTCGCCGAAAGAGAGGCGACGAGTGAACTGCACCGACGGAAGCGAAGGGCCAGCAAGGCGCCGGGAGCATGAGTGCCAAATGGAGACCCGAGGAAAGACAGTAGAAACGGCGACAGCGACGGTCGGCGTAGATGGAACAAACCGGGCGATCAAAACCGGTTCGATGCGATCTAAGAGCATCTCCAATAGACCCGGCTCGGGCCCGTAACCGGGTC
>JBBPFQ010000107.1:4759656-4777502 GCA_037974815.1 Kaempferia elegans | reverse complement strand
ATATAACAGCATGTGAATATGAATTATAAACCTGAATAGCCTGCCTGAATTATAATATGAATGTGTTTGGCTCCACTAACTAGGTTTTAGTGGGGAAAACAACATGACAAATATAGAATTAAATTCCAAGCTTGAATCATTCTGCAGGTAATTCAACAAAAAAATTAAGGCAATGCTTCCAAGTAAACCTGAGGCCACCAGCACCGTTCTATGAAGCATTATGTTGGATGTCTCTAATGGAAACGACATCATTGAGAATTAAACACCGAAACAAAATGAGAAGCAAAGGTATTGAGGCGAAGAGTGTGACTACTCAATTCTTTCAAAGCAATAGATAAGATGTTTCAAAGCAGCAACTTGACCACTCATTCAGCCCTAAAACAGTAAAAGCAAATAAGCCGATTAAAAAAATGCCAAAGGGAAGAGTATTGCACAGCTAGGTTTAGAGAAGTGTCTGTTCCATCTTAACAATAACAGTTGGGAGGCCAGAAAGGACTAATTTAGAAATCAACTAGATGTCCAATACCATAAGCGCAAACTAGCTAAACACTTGCAAGAATTCTTTACCCATCCAACTAATCTTTTTTCCCCCATATTGTTGAAGGTACATTTCATATACTTGGTCTTAATTCTAAAAAAGCTTTATACAACCTCAATAAAAATAGGTTATTGCAACATGTATTCATGGAACAGAAAGGCCATTGTAGTTGTTTAAAATCAGATTAAAAATATTGTAAATTTTGGCAGTTTAAAATAATAATTCAATTATGCTTCAGAATTAGAACTTTTTAATTGAATTTGCCAAACTTGTTCATGCAAAGTCCTTACGCTAAAAAAAATAATTATAACGTGCATAAATATTGATTTTTGGGGTATATGCGTATATTGCATCAATATTCATGCATATGGTACAAAGCTCATATTCAGGGGGAAAAGACCAACAATAAACTAAATATAAAATATCATTTTTGTATGTCTTACAAGAACTAATCCAGAAGCTTTATCTGGCTCCTTGTGTTAAGGACCCCTTCCAGAGACTAAAGCCTAAACCAAACAAAATACAAAACTAAAAAATTTATGTCAGTTTTGTGGGTAGGCAATAAAATGAAGACACGAACAAATCACAAGTAAACATGAAATTGAATGTTAACAAGGTAGTGAGAATTGATACAGGTAGCAACATCCTTCAGATATGAAGTATTGCAGCTAGATTGCTAGAAATGTTAATAGCAAAGAACATTCCACGACACTGTTGATCATGAGAAATCAACTGCCCAAAAGTAAATTATGAATCTTCAAGTGAAAAGAAGATGAAGACTATAATGTTGTATACTTGAACATCTAAAAACTCCGCCCTAATATCATTAAGGAGATTGAAGAATAATATCAGAAAAAGACATAAACATTATGAAAAAATCCAAGATGAAAATAAATTGGATGCAATAGGCCTATAAAACTTCCATCTACTCTTTATTTAGACGTGAAGTTTTATAATTACTAAATGCATCAGTTAGATTTTGAGAATTAGTGCCTTTTTACTCAATTTATTGGGATCTTAACAGCTCCACCACAAGCAATCCCAGTTACTATAATAACTTCAAACCACTGCCATAAATAGCTATAGCAAAGATCCCAGCTTCCAGTATTGGCTAGTTCCATTACCATCTTAAACTATTTCCGAAGAGATTATGGAATTTTACTAGTCACTTTCTGATTTTATATTAACGTTAATATTCAAAATAAGGGTTAACAATGGCCCTTGTATTGATGAATAAAATATAGCACCAGAAGCAACCTAAATCTTTGCAACTTTCAATCTATCACTATTACTTTCCCTACAACTTAAAACTCCATAGAATATTGACAGGTACATCAAGTTTTTTCTCCATCCTATTTTAAATCATTCAATCACTTCCATGTAGCTACTAGCAAAGCCTGAGCTCCCTTAGCATCAGCTGGCACAGCCCCAATTATCACTGTGGACTAAATATTATGGACCTCCTTCAAATTGACAACATAAAGAAACCTTAGCAAAAAAAGAAGAAATTGAAACATTATAATTTCAGCGATCCTTTAAAAACAAGACAGAGAAACCTACTAGAATATTGATTACCATTATATAAAAATCCAACGTGCTTGTAACTAACATTTTTCTCAATAATACCAAAGAATATAAATTCTGATAGAAACATAAACTATGGAACTTCAGAACTTGCATAAATAAAAATAAATCTAAAGAACTTTTTCCACAGTCAAAAAGGAAACAAATGCACAATGCAATATAGTAATTAAATCACCACAGCCAGCAAAATGTACTGCCTCGATACATATTGGTTGGAAAAGAAAATCACAATTATTAACAGACAATAAGTTGCCATAACAACAGGAAGACCAACATAGCTAAGATCTGCAAAATTCAACAATTAAGTCTACCACAGAAACAAACTTGCTGCTTGCAAGATTAACATGTTGCCAAAAATCACCATATAAACTGCAAATTAATGGGCTACTGACAAGATCCTCATTATATAAGCACTTGCAATTGTCATACCAAACATAGCAAGTGATCTATCAGAAATTCCCAGACGGAAAATATTTTTTTCTGAATATATCTTCCAACTCATCCAGAATCCATCAAAGTACTCTACAGAAGACAAATTAATACCCTTGACAGCCACAGCTTTTACTGCCTCAGACGCCAAATGAGTCCTAGAAACATTGGAAACTAAACAACTCATATATAAAGCACATAATCCTACGCCTTTGTATAGCATAATAAATTCAAATCATTGATCACCTATATCATAAATGTTTAGCTATGTGCAAGGACAATGATTCCATATTCCACAAAAACAGAGGTGATGGATCTTGAACTTCTAACTGAGAATCTCATCCAATCACTGTTAAGTCAAAACCTGCTTATCCACAAAGTTCCAACGTCAAAGGAAGCAAATATCAAATTTATCATCCTGTTGAAGTCGAGAAAATCCAAATATATGATGCTTAAACCAAAAATTCTCTTCCAAAATTCCACCATAACTATCCACCAATCAACAATTCAGATTAACCAATCTCCATTGACTTCAACATCACTTGTTCTATAAGTTGATTCAGTTGCAAACATAAGCTTCCATGATCAAATTCAACCACAAGACTCTCCACAGATTAATGTATAAATAACAAATCTACTAAACAGTTTCACAAAAGGAACAAAGAAACAGTGCTAAATTTCTAGCCAACAACCAAAATAGATAGTTTATATAGACTATAACTACTAGGAAGCCAATAAACTAAGATTGTCAGCTTCTACACAGATCCTTGCCCCATTCAATTCATCATCCGCAAATTACTGCAAGAAAAAAAAAGATGATTATCTGAAAATTTTAGGCCAGAAAGATATATTGATTAAAGAACCTAAAGAAAAATGCATGACATACACAACATTGCAAGTCAATAATAGTATCCACGCCCAAAGTGTGCACCGCCATATGATGGATGCGTACCATCATTGTACTGCATATAAAGAGTGAAGTAGGTGGCATGATGAACATGCTGGACTAAACAAAACTTATGAGGTTACAATAATATACTTACATTTGGACCATAATAATCGCGTCCATAGAAACCACCCATTCCAAAATCTAGAAAGCAAACACAAGACTGTTTCAATCAGAGAAATATAACAACTTCAAATTGTGATAACCTAATGCAAGATAAAGAACCTCTGTAACGATCCCCCTCGTGCATTGAATCAGGGTAGTCATAACGAGGGCGAACCCTATTTTGATATTCCATATACTCAGAATCATGTTCCTGAAGTTCAACATCCAAGTTCAGTATCATCAATCAAATTGGAAAAAGTGACATTGTAAAACTAAATAACAAGAAACTTACCATCATAGAAAATGGCCGTTTCATACTATGTCCTGCATCTCCATATAAATAAGGGTCTTCACCAACATAGCTACCACTAAAAGGTCTGCCAAATTCACCCACTGATGGAAATGTTCTTCTAGATGAAAAGGCTTGGCCCTGGCCTCTAAAGATACCATGTCTTCCTGACATAGGAAAACCCCTACCACCTCGACTTCCAAAGGGCCTCCTGAAGTGGAATTCAGAAGAAGAGCCTTCCAAACCACTATCAGCTTCAAAGGAAAACCTTCCTCCCCTACCATGTCCATGAAAGTTAGCAACTCTTCCACCTTGAAAGCCTGCTCTGAAAGAAGGGAACCTACCCCTACCAAACCCTCTACCTGTTGAAGAATGCTAAACTGAAATGTACCAGAGTATGACAAGCTTCATTCTCAATCAGTAGCCATGACTTACCAAACCTAGAGTAAGCTCCAAAACCAGGGTAGCCAATACGGTAGCCACCACTCATCCCACCTTTTACAGCTTGAGTTTTGGGCAGTGGATTTGCAAGCCTAGCCCTCACTTTCATCTATAGTAACCAAATAGCAAATTTATAAAATGCAATAATACAAGGAAGAATATGAAGCATGCTATATGGGCTTCATATGTCATTTATTCTTCATAAAAATCTGTTGTTCAACAAAATAGAATAATAGAACAGATGGTGAAAAGTAGCACACATGACACTGTTTTAAGGTGCAAGGCAATTGAAAGAGACAAAGACCCACCCAAATGTAAGACATCAATGAAAGTTCAAGTTCTAGATGTCGAAACATCACACTAAATCAAACTATAAGACAAGTGAGAATATTAGTTTATTTAAAATCAACATACAACAAGGTCTAGAAACAAAGTGTATTGTAAATTCATCATCGGGTCCAAAAATTCATAATTTCAACCAAAATCAATAGTTCAATTCATATTTATAGATACGTTGGCTCCTCATCAATCCACATAGTTTGCTGGCATAGCAAGCCAAAACTCAAAGACACAAGAGCAAGACAAAACAAAACAAGAACCTTGATGTTCATTGCAACAGCCAGCAAGGTCTATTTAAGTTTTTTAGTTTTTAAAGTTTGTGGTTGTGAAGGGACTTCTGAAAGTCCTCAATAAAAATCTCTGTTATATATATTTTTTAAATACATGTTTATCTGAACATTGCACCAAGCCTTTTTTTGAGTTTTGCAAGGACGCCGACTGTCCGGACACAAAAAGAGACATCCTTGCTAGTGATGCCTGCCCAGAATAGTTGAGAGGCACTTTTGGCATCATTTGCATCAGAAGAGTCAGCGTGTGTCATGAAACCATTATTACACAGATATGAAGTATAAACATGAGCTACCAGGGAATTCAACAGAAAGAATGCAGATGGGCAGCTTGGTGGCTTTATAAATATAGCATTCTTGTATTAGCATATTATTCATCTTAACAAGACACCAATATTAGGATGCTTGCAGGATAACAGTTGAGCTGATTATCTACTGCCTTACAGAGTATAGAAATAAAATCAATATCTCTTTTATCAAATGTGGAAGAAGAAATTTTAACCATTAACCCAAGAAATTGTGAAAACCTCATGTCAGTGTAGGTGTTATATCCTTCTCTAGGGAATTATGACCAAAATCCTATTTCACATGTTAAGAAAACATTTAGCCACACTAGCACTTGAATGAATATAACTACTAAGCACAAACAGCGAACTTGAACCTATATGACATACTTTGTCAAAGTTGCTGATCAAGTGAATTTCAATTGTGATCCATTATACTTAAACAAATACAATGACAAACAAATCATGCATGTTTAAACAAACTGTAGGCTAAAACATGAAGATAATAAAAATTAACTAAAACTAAAAAGAAAAAAGAAACACTAATAGAGAGAATAACTGATATAATACCTTGAATTTCCCATCAGTTAATCCTGTGTCGTTTATACCTTCAACACAAGCAACAGCTGCTTCGTGAGAAGTAAAGTTAACAAATCCAAAATCTTTCCTTTTGACAGTTGACATATTCCTTGCCAGCACAACTTTTTCAATCTCTCCAAAATCTTTAAGTTTCTCTTTGACTTTATCTTCATCCCAAAATGGAGGCAGACCATCGACAAAGACCGATTTAACCTGCATCAGCCATTATAAAAGATATTACCATCCGGACAGGAAGAAGGATGATAGAAAATTGGAGAAGAAAATTTTAAGAGGATGGGTCTTCATAAGTACTTGAGACATGACTTCTGGATCTGGCTCACGTAATGGTTCAGCAAAAGCCACTTTGGCTGTCCTATCAGGATGGCCTAATATAACATCTGGCTTTTGTAACCGTTTATAAGCTAGCATTGCATCCTCATGGCAAGAGAACTCCAAGAAAGCAAATCCACGACTTAGTCCCTCATTTTGAGTGTCTGAAACAAGAGTAATATGCTCAACTCCTTCCACTCCATAATCCTTTAGCTTTTGCTTGATCTGACACACACACACACACACACACAAAAAGAATCAAGAGGGTAAAATAGAGAATTTACAACCTCCATCAAGGTACAATAATGATGATTTGTAAATTATAACAGATAAGAGATATACAGCTTCTTTTGTCCATGTATTGCAGATGTTCCCTAGAAATAGAGTGTCATTGTCTTCACTGGGTGCAGTACCACATCTCTTACCACGTACCTGAAAATAATTGTTATAATAAGTGGGATGATAAAAATGCAGCTTAAAAGCACATTATATAAGAAACCATATTCCAAATTCTGAAAAAAGAGTGATGACCATGATAAAAATCTCAACTGAACAAGGAGAAGACAAGGACAACTTAAAGGATGGGTGACAAATGCAGAATTTGGAGTTAGAATAATCATCAGAATAATTCCCTAGTAAGAAACCAACAGCTAAGCAATTGACAAACTAAGAGATCAAGATTAGACAACATACAATAGGATTTTTCAATTCAGATAATGCTCGGCTAGCCTGCTCCTTGTTGGCAAACTTTATGAAAGCAAACCCCTTGTTCTTATTAGTAGCAAAATCCTTATGGAGACGAACTTCTACAACTTCCCCGACCTTTTCAAAAGCCACTTTCAAATCTTCTTCAATCGCATCACGGTCCAAGCCCCCAACAAATATCTCCTGCTCTTTTTTCATCTTTCTCCTTTTAACCATGTCTGAGATTTCCATCCGCTCATCCTCCTCAATTTGAGGCTCTTCTTCCTCTTTCACTGCAGTAGTAGCACCCTGCCCTGTCACATCTCTGGCGTCTCCTTCCATGTCCGCCAATTCATCTCCAACAGGCTCATGTATCTCATCCAGATTTAATTCCACTTCCTGAACCAGTTCCTCCTCCATCTGCTGACCAACAACAGTAGAATCTTCTTTATCATGCATGGAATTGTTATCCCCAGTGTCCGTTGCATCTAATTGCGTCACTTCAATTGTGTGTTCTTTCTCTTTTTCTTCTTCCTCCTTCCTCTTCTCAGTTTCAGGTTCCACTGCCAACACTTCCACAACCTCCTCAGCATTCAAAGAAGCTGCTACAGAAACCTTATCGCCCAGTGAACTTTTCCCCTTTCCATCCGCCATTTCTTCCACAGACAACTCATACTTCAAAGGAGATGCTACAGAAGCCGGTGAATTTTTTTCATCAGCCAATTCTTCCACAGCTACCTCATCTTTCAATGGAGATGCTACAGCAGCCTTCTGAACCGACGAGGTTTCCCCCCTTACATCCGCAGACTCCTCTAGAGTAACTTCTTCTGGTTTCTTCTCATCTGGGGAAGGAGAAGTATCCGACTCCACCACTGTACCAACGGAGCGACAAGAATTAAACTTCAGCAAATAAAACTCAATAAAATTTCGAAGAACACAAAATAGCATACTAAAGAAGCTACCTTCAGGTTCCAGCTTAGGGGCAGGGGTCACAGAAAGCGGGGTAGAGGTAGCAGCTTTGCCCGCTGACTGCCTTCTCCCGACTTTCCTGCCTCCAGATTTCGGGGTCGATTTGGGCGTCGCTGCTGCTTTGGCGGCAGCACCTCTCTTCGGTGGAGGCGTCTTTTTGGCGTCCCCAGATTTCTCGGCGTCGGCGTCGGCTTTTCGCGTCCTCATAATCAAAAACAGAATATCTGCTACAGAAATCACCACCGCGAAACCAAGAATTGCAAGAAAACGTATCCAAAAGAAACAGAGACGCGATAGCAGTCGAAGCGAGGCGTGATCTTCCGGCCCACCTCGCGAATTGCTATGCGTAGGGTTTCCTTCTCGGCTTCTCCTCTGTAATTGGCAACAGTTTATAGTACAGCGAAAAACGACAGGCAAAATGGTACAAAATGGGCCGATGGCCCAGTGATGATGTCTTTGACAATTTTTGTGCAAGGCCAAGGCCTGTGTCATATTGGAAATTCCTTCGACTGGCTCATGTGATAAAAGGTGATTCATTTGCCCCCAGCGTCTTCGTCAATCTGTCCCCAACCAACACAAAGGAGGTAAATCACGGGTGACTACTAGTCATTAGTGCAAATGGTTAAGACATGAGGAGGTATATGTTTAGACTCACTGAGTTTCGACCTCTAGACCTTATGTGACAACTTCTCGTGTCTTAATCATCGCACCGGTCCGAGGAGACCGTTCGACTAGCTCATGTTTTGATTGGTGGATTAGGAAATAGAAGGATAGCTATTGAATTATAAATTTAAGGATAACAATTTTAAAATAATTTTTAAATTTATGAGAATTATGAAATTTGTATAATTTGGAGTTTTATTTCCATTCTTATTCTCATTCTCTTTAAAAAATTTTTTTTAAAAATAAATATTTAACTATTTAAAAATTTTTAAAAATAATAAAACAAAATTTTTTAAATATATATATATTTATATAAATATTTAAAAATTTTAAAAATTAAAAAAAAATAAAAATATATTTTAAAATTTTAAAAAAATTTTTAAAAAATTTTAAAAACATTTTAAAAAACTAAATATTTAAAAATTAAACAAACATTTAAAATAAATAATAAATTAAAAAATAATAATAAATAATAATAATAAAAAAATTGAAAAAAAAATAGAAAAACATTAGGGGAAAATGGAAAAAAAATATAAAAATATTAAAAAATTTAAAAAATCTAAATATATAATCAAAGATAAAAATGGGAGAGGAAAATTAAAAAAAAAAGAAAAATAATAATTTTAATTTCAAAAAAGATAATCATGCATAATTATACCTAATCAGAGTTTATAAATTAAACAGTAGTATTATAATGACTAAATTCATTTTCATTTCAGCCTGCTATTAAAATCATTCTCATTTCTGTCTCTTAAATCAAACATCATCTTAGTGTGTTGGGCCAATTAGTTTTTTTTTAATACGAAATTAATCGGATTGTAAGGCCTGAATATATGGCAATTATTGAATTAGAAAATGATGTCAAAATGTGTTGGCATTTTTTAGTTTAGTAGTTACAAATTGTATACAAAATAATAGCAAGATTTAGAAATTACAAAAAGAAAAATAAAATAATGTGATTAATTGACGGTCGAAAACCAGATGGGTAAAGAATACCCGCGGCGCGCCTTGGCTGCGACAGGCGATCGTTAATGGGAGACAAAAGGGTGCGGTTTGTTAGCGAAAGGGGTCCACCTCGTCACGTGAAGGCGCCATGACAGAAGATTCAAAAGCCACTCACTCCTGCTTTGATTTGAACAGAGCCAATCTATCCAAATCACCCCTTGATTTTACCATATAAAAACTAGACCCTTTCCTTATTCGTCAACCCTTCTTAGTTCAATTTAAGACAGTCATTGGATCAAATGTGAGATCTAAGTATTAGTTCCTCCTATTCTAATCTAACGACTGTCCTATATTAGACTAGAAAAGGATCCAAAATTATAGACCAGAGGATCCTAAGCTGTGCCTCCATCTATCTCTCCCAGTGTTGTGATGTCACTCGCACTGCGACGAAAGAGACAAGTCGAGCAAGGCGGCCACAAATTCACTCGAGTCCATCCTTCTTTTTTCTTTTTCCTTGTCTTCCTCCTCTTCTCTTCTTTTCCTTTGTCTAGGATCATTTTCCTCTTGCATTCCATTTTTCTCTTCAATTCACACCTAAAGTAACCTCAAAGTAACCAAAGAATAAAACATGGCAAGTGAAAAGATACCCCAAGGTTAATTAGGCAGGTAAGATTCAATTCTCAGTTGTGATGCATTGGTGGCAACTATAAGAACGTTGATCATTTAAATGAATCATCACACACGCTTTTAATTTATCCTAATAATCGATAAAAATTTTTATAGAACTAAATTGATCCCCCAGAAATAATAAATTAACTGGATTAATCAAATTGGTTTTTTTTACTTAAATACTAGCGGCGCTGCATCCGGTGATCTGTGTGTACTTCAAATTTACAGAACGAATGGCGTATTGAACTACCCCACCACACCTTTGAGACATAAATACTAAAATCATTCCATTACTACTTTTATAGGGAGATATTTCGATTAAGGGGATTACGCAAAATCCAAAAAAAGAAAGTTAAATTCATCCCCCAAAACGGCTCACGAGCAACGCCAAACCCTGGTGGGCCCCGCCGCCCACGTGATACTCGCTCCGATATCGGCACCGCAGGCCAACGGCTCTTCGGCTCGACACGTGGCGCCATAATCAACCGCTTTTCTCTCGAGATCGCTCGCGTGATTAATCAATCACGTAATCCCTCCTCCTCTCGGCACGTGTACAGTCGAACGTTGTCGTGGGGCGCTGATGAAGAAGTGAGCGGCGCTCGGGATCCTCCGTATTGGTGTATTAGCGAGTGGGATTTGATTAATTAACGTGTTAATGATTGTTACGCTAGATAACGACGGCAGTTAACTGTGAGCACCGTCACGAGGGTATTGATAAAGGGGAAGAAGGCGAGATCAGTGAAGCCACTCGTTGCTCGTGAAGCCGGCGGTGGAGATGGCGGCGATGGGGATTGGGATGATATCGACTCCGAGGAGTTCTGCTCCGGTTTGTTCTGGGGATCCCGATCGGAGAGCCCCGCCGACCCCGTTCCTCGGGTCGACGAGCTCGCGGAGCCTCTCCTCGTTCTTCCATGTCTCCGGATGCCAGAAAATGGACCTCCTCCGAGAGGAGGTGGCTGGGGTGAGGAGGCGGAAGGAGTACTGGGGAGCGAGGACCCCGATCGTCGTCTCTCCCAAGGCGGTCTCCGACTCCCAGAGCTCGCAGACGTGCCTCGATCCTGATGCCAGCCGGGTGAGTGCTTCTTTGCGATAATCTCGCGATTCTTTGATTCTTTGCTTTTCTGCTTGGTTTCTTTTTGGCTTTGGGAAATGCTGTAATGTGGAGATGTCGAAAATTTGATGAAATTTGTATTCGAGTACTGGAATTAGTTGCTCCCTATTTTCCCTATTGATCGTCATAGAAGTTGAATGAGCTTTGAAATGCTTTCTAACAATATTAGCTGCTGAATCCATGAGTTCAAATTGTATGTCCCGTGTTCTATAAGAAACTAACCTATGGAATTAGTTGAGGTAGGTGTTTTAGATTTGTATAGAATTTATGCAGACTGTATGTTCAAATAAAAGTTTTATTGAAAAAAAAAGGTTTTTGATGATCTGATCTGATCTATCCCGGAGCACTAAGTACAGTTGGAGCAATTATCTTCTTGTTTCCATTTACTCAAATATCACCTCATGCCAGGCTTTATGGATGATTTCTTCGTGAAAATTCATTGTTTGTTTTTGCCTTACTACCGATATGGGTGCACACTCTAGTATTGAAATGATGATGGTTAACAATGACGATGGCAAAGCATTTAGTTAACCTACTTTCTTTGCTCCGTGTAGAGTGTTCTAGGGATTATACTCGGGGGAGGCGCTGGGACACGCTTGTATCCTTTGACGAAGAAGAGGGCGAAACCAGCAGTACCATTGGGAGCCAACTATAGGCTAATTGATATTCCTGTTAGCAATTGCTTGAACAGTAATATTTCAAAAATTTATGTTCTGACACAATTCAATTCTGCATCTCTTAATCGGCATCTTTCACGAGCCTATGCAAGTACAATGGGTGGGTATAAGAATGAAGGTTTTGTTGAAGTTCTTGCTGCACAACAGAGTCCAGAGAATCCTAACTGGTTTCAGGTATTATTACTTAAAGTGCTTCTGCCTCACTTTATGCTGAGTTGTAACAAAGACTTATTTTTCCTGGAATCTTATTCAATTATGTTCTTGAGTTTGATAGCCACTTCTACTGCTAACTGTAATAATAATATCCCATTTTTTCAAATTTACCTTCCTGGTTTAACTTCATTATGACAATATTAGAATGCTGTAATATATTGAGCTCAACAATTTATGCAGTTACTGTATGTATATTGTTCATATGTGCACAGGGTACTGCTGATGCAGTTAGGCAATACTTGTGGCTCTTTGAGGAGCACAATGTCATGGAGTTTCTAATTCTTGCCGGAGACCATTTGTACCGGATGGACTATGAAAAATTCATTCAAGCGCATAGAGAAACAAATGCTGATGTTACTGTGGCTGCATTGCCAATGGATGAAAAACGTGCAACTGCTTTTGGTCTTATGAAGATTGATGAAGAAGGGAGAATAATAGAATTTGCAGAGAAGCCAAAAGGACAACAGCTGCAAGCAATGAAGGTAAAATTTTTTTATTAGTTTTATCATAGTCGTGAGTATGCTCGCTCTTGAGTAATTGTCATTCATAAATTTCTCTTACAAAATTTTAAAAGCAGTGGTTAGCTGGATCAATTTTGATAGGTGTCAGAGCAAGAGGGTTGGGATTTCAATCCCACCTGTGTTAAAAAAAAGGAAAAACTCTATTCACTTCTTGTGTTGAGTTTAAGCCAATCAAATTAAGTGTTCACATAAAGAGAGAGGGTTAACAATATAAAAATCAGACTTTCCTAGAAGCTTGAACTTTTGTATAAGTGGTTAGCCAATCAATTTCAATAAAAGTATTGGTTAGCCAACATTCATCATGTATCCTTAAGTCCAAATGATCTTGTTTTGCCCATTTTTCTCAGGTTGATACCACCATACTTGGCCTGGATGATGAAAGGGCAAAAGAGTTGCCTTTTATTGCAAGTATGGGTATCTATGTTATCAGCAAGGACATTATGATGCAATTACTTCGTGACAAATTTCCAGCAGCAAATGACTTTGGGAGTGAAGTTATACCTGGTGCAACTAACATTGGGTTGAGGGTATGCCTGATGTCTTAATCTGCAGATTTATTTCCCTTTAATTATCATTATCAATGAGATGCCTGATATCTTATAAAATCATTCATAAGATAGATTCGTACAGTACTTTCAAGAAGTTCATTTCCATGAGATGCTAATTTATATCATAACTGCATGTACTATCATTTTCTTTGGATTTGCTGGGCTGCAGATAATGCAAATGTCATTAACTATCACAATTCAGGCAACAATGGCGAAGATTAGCAATAAAATGCTAAAAGTTTTCTTGTGTCATGTGCTCATCTGTTTTTTTTTTTTCGTTATGGTGTGTTGGTGACAGAGCAATTAAACTTTTGAGAAAATTCCATACCCCCCCCTTTTTCATTTTACTCCTCCCCTATTGTTTAGAATGCCATTTTATCTTCCCATTATTTCCAAAGAGGAACAAAATACCTCCTAATTTCATTCCACATTTCCACTTATTCTCATGAGAAAGCTTGAGGAGATATCTCTTACCTTAGAAAAGATCAAGGGATGAAGAAGTGGTGAAATCGCCTACATGGGATTTGAGGAGCGGGTGTGGAAGAAGATCCACATAAGAAAGCTCAGAAAACAACATATAGAGATTTAGATGTAATTCCAATTTTACCCTATGATATTACGCCCATCTGGTTAGACATGGTTAATTTTAAAACTTCCTTGCTAACAAAAAATGGAGAAGTGGTATTTGCAGACCATATTACAAAATTTGGTGTATTTTGACATTTATGAAAATTTAGGGGGGTATTTTTGAAAAAGCATATAAAATTTCGGGACAGTTTGGAATGTTCTCGAAACTTTTTATCCTATAATACAGATGGTGTCAGAGCATTCAAACTTTGCATTCTACAATATATTAGTACACTGTTCAAACCACGTTTTAATTTGCTTGTTCCATTGTTTTGCTACCATGACTCTGCTACTCAGTGCTTAATATTCAAAACATGGTTCATGCTAGATTGGTCATTATTGACAGAGACAAAATTTCTTTCTACCGCATTACCCTTCTGTTGTTTTGAAGATCTGCACAGCTCTTTTATTATGAATAATAGGTACAAGCTTATTTATATGATGGATATTGGGAGGACATTGGTACAATTGAGGCATTTTACAATGCAAACCTTGGAATAACCAAGAAGCCAGTTCCAGATTTCAGGTAGATTATCCAAAAGAAACTAGTAAGATTATGTGTTTTTTCCTTCCTGATATGTATGTCATCAGTAAAAGATTCCTAAATTTACCTTTGGTATCTGATTATATCTGACTCAATTTGTTCAGCTTTTATGATCGTTCAGCACCGATCTATACACAAGCTAGATATTTACCACCTTCAAAGATGCTTGATGCTGATGTGATTGATAGCGTTATTGGTGAGGGATGTGTGATCAAAGTAAGTACATTGCAAACCAATTTCAACCTCTTTTTTGTGTGATCTTCTGTAACGATATATAGATAGCCGTGCCTTCGTGTAATGTATGACTCTTTCTACTATTTGAGGATCGCCATTTTTAATCACTCTTGCTTGCTTTACTTTGCTCAACTCCACATGCTTAGCTTCTTCCACATGTCGGCGTGACTGATAATTAAATTTGATGCATACCTTCTGCCTCCATAATTATTGGAGTTTAAAGTTGGATTGTTACTTTCTTTTGCAGAACTGCAAGATCCAACATTCTGTAGTTGGACTTCGCTCTTGCATCTCTGAAGGTGCAGTTATAGAGGATACTTTACTGATGGGAGCAGATTACTATGAGGTAATCTATCGACAAATTGTCCTTCAAACAGAGATATTTTTTTAACTTGACCTCATATTGCTCGCTACACTTCATAGACCGATGCCGACAAGAGACTATTAGCTCTGAAAGGAAGTGTCCCCATTGGCATTGGAAAAAACTCTCACGTTAAAAGAGCCATCATAGACAAGAATGCTCGTATCGGGGAGAATGTAAAGGTGAGCTACTCCAGGAATATTAGCCATTGCTTCCAGTGTTATTTCTCTGAGAATTTTGAACTAGTTTACACAATAAATTGTTTTTATCATTATTTTTCAGATTATAAACTGTGATAATGTGCAAGAAGCAGCGAGGGAGACTGAAGGATACTTCATCAAGAGTGGCATCGTCACAGTGATCAAGGATGCACTAATCCCCAGTGGAACTGTCATATAGATTTCATCTAGTTGCTCTATCAATCTTATGTCCACTCGTTAAATTCTATGGTGTATCGAAGAAACAGGGCGAGCTGAGTCGAGTTGTGTTATGGTGCACGAGAAGAGACTAGTTGTATAAATAATAGTAATAATAATAATTCTATATGTTCGAGCCAATTGAGAGAAATGCAGCACAAGTATTAACTGAAAAGCTAGAAACGACTACGATGGATCAAGCACCATGGCACACGTACACTAAAAGAGTTTAAGACCTTACCCTCGTACAACACACAACTACAATACATTCGTTGAGTTATGCGAACAAGACGAGACAGGGAAGATAAGTATAACTTACATCGAGTTACACTGCCATTTCGAGGTCAGGGCTGATGGCCTTCCTCTTCAACTTGTTTTGTGGTACTGATTTTGTTACCTTCGTTTCTGTGTCCCGAGTAGAACTCGCCGCTCTCACTGATTTAGTGTAGCGTTCAGCTCGTTTAGTTGTTTTGGATTCCCCCTCATGATCACCATCCGGCGCTCGCAAACCCAAACTCAAATCCAGATCAGCACCATTTCCTAATACTGAGAATGTTTGATCTTTGCCTGATACCTGGAGTGGAATACTTTTCGTAAGAACATAAAAAAGTTCAATCCAAAAGCCAACAACCATCACTACAAGTGCCATAACAAAGGAAGATAGCGATAACCTAACTGAGTATTTAAGCCTTGAGGACCTAGCAAACATTTTGCTGAGATAAATACACCAAAACAGCAGATGAAAATTGAATCATCACCTTTATTTCTGCAGAGACATTGCTCATATCAGGATTTGTGTCGAAAGGATCTATCTGGCTTTTGCGAGGGAATCCTTCGGCTCCGTTAAGTTTAGAGCTGCTGTTGGATTTTGGCGAAGACTCTTCTTTTCGCTCCCTGGTGACAGAAATCTGTATGTTGATAAAACATTAGTCACCAACTGATGATACTTGAAAATATAGTTTGAATTATTGAATATAGCATATTAATTAGTCGATACACTTGTTACCAATGATATTCACCTGAAAATAGAAGAACAAAATCATTTTATTCTGTCGTATCGTTTCTTCTTTTACCTCCATTAATAGACCAGAAGTTTTTTTGCTTCAAATTACCTAATAACTGCTAACTTGATAAAACTGAATATCATCCCAAAGTTCAAGAAGTGTCGATATTCAAGATTCAACCGGAACACGAGTGAGAAATCACCATTCACCAATCCCAAACAGAATGAATGAATGTGAATCAGTAACGTCTCCATCGAGAGTTTGTGTCATTGGCCATTTATCCATTGCAACAAAGTTGGCCACAAACTCCTTGAACATAATAAGTGTTCCATATTTTTTTCGTGTCGGAATGAATTTTCATGATTATTTCCAATTCCTACTCCTCCCTAGTTTGTGAGTATCTAGCAACAACTCACAATAGTCTGGGCAATTGTTGCTTACGCCTTCTAAGTCGCCATCGCAATTATTGGTGAATCTCTCATTTTATGATATGCTTATTCTTCTTTGTAAAGAACATATGCATAAAGACACTGTAGTAGTAACTCGTGCACATACTTTTGTTGTAAAAGAGACATCTTTAAAAGTGCAAGCATTCACTACTTTCTGACTTGTATTGGACCACCTTAATAGATAGAACAGCATATCAACAAGAAGGGAAAACAACAGATGTTTCACATGAACAATCAATCACTGCTTGAGACTAATCTTTCAAATTAAATTCCTTTCAAGAGTTTATGGAGAATGGAATCCATTACTTTCCAATTTGTTGTATTCAGAGAAAGCTTTGCAAACCCTAAATTCTAATCATGGAAAGTAAGTTAAAGACACCCTCACTATCTTTGAGCAATATGCAAGAGAGAAAGCTTAACTGCTAAAGAACAGAGGAAATCGAAATTTCATCTTTTTCATTCAAGAAGAGGGTTTTGATCCTCAGATCGTTTGTGAAGAACAAATCGATCGGAATCCCTAGAGAAGCAACCAACAACTAAAAAACCTTGTTCACCAAATTAGGCGGAAACCAAACCATGATCGCCGTTTACGATGCTCAAGGAATCGTATTTGATCTCAAAGAAAAAGGGGAAGGCGAGCGGGAGGGTTACCGGGACGTATCGGAACTTCCTGCGGGGCGGCTCCTCGGGCGGTGGAGTCGCGGCGCCCTTGGCGAGGGCGGCGACGGGGGTCCACCTGTAGAGGAGTATACGGGAGGAGTGGCGGCCGCCGATGGTGCTGCTGCGGCGGCGGTGGTCGGGATTGGAGAGCGCCACCCACTTCTTGTTCCAGCGCCGCACCGGGCCGCTGAAGACCGACGTCGGACCGTAGCGCGTGGACGACCGCCCGAGCCGGCCTGCTACACCGTCCATGGTTCAAGCGACAACCCTCGAGCCGACCAGACCTTCGCCGCCTCTGCTCTTGCCTCCTGCGCTATCTTCGAGCAAGCAGCAGCTGCAGAGAACACTTGAAAAGGAAGAGAGAGAGAAAGAGAGAGAGAAGGGTTGTCCTCTTCTATCT
>JBBPFQ010000107.1:4744861-4758143 GCA_037974815.1 Kaempferia elegans | reverse complement strand
TAACATTGTCCCTGAATGTTAATACTCGACTAGGAATGATTTTGAGTAGTGTTCTCTATATCATCTCACTATCGATTTAACTAATCGATTGATATAGATATGAACCTACTACTCAAGGACATTATTATACTTAGTTTATTTGGCACCAATACAAGTAAGTACAATAACCAAAACAATGCCTTTATTTATGTTGGTATATGATACAATGAGTCCAATCTACAATCAATATTTGATTGGCTCTAGGGCTCTGACTAACATTTACATCATGTATGTCATGTTCACGGAAAGTTTATTATGTTTTTAAAGTGATTAATTATATATTATCTAAGATTAAATAAAATTTGAAAAAATTAAACCTATTTATATTATTCTATATTAATTTTCTAAGGCAGAATATCACCTTTTTATATTATCGTTGATATTGTAGTTTAAAAAATATATTAGAATAATATTTTACTCTAGTTTTTATTCTCAAAATATTTTTATTACAACGAGCAGAAAGTTTAGCTAAAATGGCTAAAATATAAGTATAATTATTTCAACCTAATAGCTTAAATTAATTAAAATCATCCAATTTAGCATTTTTAAAATTGCTTCGATGCAATTGTATCAATTGCAATCGCTGAGACCAAATCCTTTAATCCATAAATTTATAGATCAGAAATGATTCACACCTTATTTAAAATCGAATTTAGATCATAATTTGATTGTAATTATTTGTAATTCATCGACAGATTCACCCCGCCCATTTAAGTTATAGCTTGAATCCGAGTAGGCGGTCGGAGACTGTCCGAAGGCCATTGGAGATGGAAGGGTGGCCAGACTGATTGTCACCGAGGGAGACAACCTCCGAGCGGCCTTTGGCTGCTCGACCGGACCCAAATTATAACCTAGAGGGATGAATAAACTAATCGATAAACCATAAATAATTACCGTCTGATTATAATCTCAATCCGACCTTAAATAAAGGATGGATCATCTCTGTTCCACAAACTGCCCTATGCAGTCGCCATAATAGAAAATCCAGAAAGTCAACGCATGATTAAAAAACAAACAATAAAATCAACGTCAATACGTTGACTGTAACGGAAGTCAAATCCTCTTATCCTTCCGCTGATTGGCCCAACTTTAACAATACAAATACTGAGTCCAATTGAATTGTTAAAAAAATAATAATAAAGAAACAATTTGGTGAGTAATAGCAAGATTTGACCCGGAATAGAAGGCTTGGGCTGATTTAATTAGTTCTAATAAATGGTCAAAGAACGTCCATTATTCACACTTTCGCCCCTGACTGCCTATTTTCTTAAAAAAATCAAATGAATGTCCTTTTGAAAAAATAAACGTCCTTCATCTCAAAAAAATACCTTTGTTATTATAAAAGTTACTACATAACTTCTATCATATATATAAAAGCTAATAAGTAGTTACTATACTGTATATAGAAGCTAGCCATTAACTATTATATATAAAAATTACATACTAATTTTTACACATTCAATCATAATTAAATTATATTTATTTAAAATATAATGAATGTCATAAAATTTCACATTATTTGATTTGTTCATTGAAATATTATTTTAATTAGATTATTATTCAGAAAATTAAAATCAAATTGATATAAAATAACCATTATAGAAACTAGCAAATAGTTTTTATAATTGTAGTTTTACAGCGTTGTAAAAGTTAGTTGTTAACTTCTGCACATTAGAGAAGTTACCAATTAGCTTCTATAACTATGTAAAAGTTAGCAATTAATTTAATAATTTTTACACGGTCAAATGATTGGATAATATATTGGTAGAAGTTAGTTGTTAGCTTTTACTCGTTGTAGGTGCTAGATGGTATCTTCTATAATTGTAGAAACTAGTTACTAGATCGGATGATTAAATAATATAAACAAAACTTAAGCTGGTCATTTTAAAGGATTCTCATTTGACTTTTTAGAACGAAAAAAATGCCCATATGATGAAAAAGCAAATGATGTGCGCCTTTTAATTTTTACCCTTAAATCTAATTAATTAATTAATAACTTTTTAGCAAGTTAATTAAGACACTTAAAGTACATAATAACTCTAGCAATTAACCTTGTTATTTATTGGGAAAAAATTGAATTAAAACAAAATAATATTTATGTTAATTTATCTATAAGGTGGAACATTTGCCAATACGAGATATGAAACGTTCCTTTCAAGCCACAAAGGCACCACCTACTTCTCCGATTTTATTCACTAATCCGTACGGAAAATGGAACAAAACTATATTTATTATAGAACTTTTTAAATTGATAAATATATATATATACGTGTGTGTGCTTAAAATTTTTAATTTTATAATAAAAATTTGAATTTCCATAACGAATAATATTAACAATGCCAAAATATTTGAAAAATGAGAAGGAAATTTTTTTTGAAAAGTAGGAACGTGTTTCTGAAAAATCAAAATATATTATATATTTATTTTAAAAAAAGAATTTAGAAATATTTTTGATTATTTCTTATTAAGTTTGAATATATATAATTAATTTATTAAAACTGATAATTATATATATATATATATATATTTTGTAGTTGACATTGTACATTTAATTTATGTCGATTAATTAGTCTAAAATTCTTAAGTGTCTATTAAAAAAATAGTCATTAATTCATTGAAATTATAATTATATTTTTAAATGTTGAGAAATTGCAAAAGTACTCGGCTAGTACAACTCTGTAATTGACTAATCTTTTGTATTTTCATTATCTGTACGGGTGTGTTAAGGGTTGATTTTTCAAAAAAGTGCTCTTATATTTATATTTTGCCTTGAACAGTTGTGTCCTCCTAAAGAGGAAAAAAAATAAAGAAGAACAATAAATTGCGTGAGAGAGAGAGATGGGAGAATAAAAGGAGGCGGTGAGGGGTTGAGGGTGGGGAGGCGTCCCGGGGCCGAGAGAAAAGGGAGGAAAAGCGCAAAGAATGAGCAGCTCGTGAAGACATCTGCCAGCGCCGCCGCAATCGCTATGAATTTTGGTCCCTCTTGTACCGTGAGAACGAATCGAGGCCGAAGCAGTAGCAGAAGCAGCAGGAGATAGCCCTGAGGAGGAGGGGACAGAAGAAGGGAATCGGCGAGGGGAAACGATTTTGTTTCGGTTCTTCTCGCCGTCTTTGTTGTTCCGTGTCGGTGATTTGATTCTCCGTTTCTTCCTCCTCGCGGTTAATTCTCACGTAAGTTCAATTTTTTTTTAATTATTTTTTAGTTTTGGTTTTTATTTCCGTGGTCTCTTGCTCCCGTGATGATGTTTATTTAGTGAAGATGAACTTTTGAGGGGATTTTGTGATGTTTTCTTGTTTGTGTGATCTCTTCTTCTGGGATTCTGGTGGAAAACCTTGCAATTGCTGGATACAGATTAGGGAACACGGAATTAGTTCGAAATTAAGGTTTTTATGGAGCTGGAGTTGTGGATCTGGGTCTGGTAGCACTCATTTCTAGGGTTTAGCTCGTCATACTCTTCCTTTTCTTCCGTGGGGCTGTTGTCTTCTTAGTGCTTGTTCTTTAATGAGCTTTATTAGATTGATCGGATGCTGATGCTGTGATCTTGTGCTAGTTCCCCCAAAATCATTTGGATTTCACCTTCTTACCGAAAAAACATTTCTATTTCCTTGATTGAAGAACCTGACATTAATGTGGAGAACCAACTTTGAATTATTGGATAAATGCTTCAATTTGGGTTTGCATTTATCATTGTTGCTAACCTCTTTTTGTTTATCTCATCAGGAACAGGAGCTTTGAGGGTGACACAGAAGGTCCAAACGTGTTCCTAAGGAGAGAAGGAAATGATAGAGGGTGAGTCTTGTTTGACCAGGAGAACATTGAGGGCCTCCCTTGAGCAAGAATCCGAGTGGGCTTACATGACATACCAGCTCTTCGAGATCAAAACTAACAAACGCCCTCCATCCGTGGAATCCTTGGAGCTAGACGAAGTGAAAGTGAAACGGGAAAAGTCCACAGAGCCTCCTTTTCAAGAAGAGACAACATTACCTCCTGATGAACTCAGTTGCCCCGGTGGCGACAATGATGGCAGTTACTCTGATATGACCTCTCTCATTAGTCAGATTGGCCGCGACATGTCCATCAAGTGCCTCCTTCATTGCTCCAGATCGAACTATGGCACCCTTGCTTCCTTGAACCGAGCTTTTAACTCCCTCATACGAAATGGTGAGCTCTACAAGTTGAGAAGGCAGGCGGGCATCATAGAACATTGGGTATATTTCTCTTGCAACATACTCGAATGGGAAGCGTACGATCCCTATTGTAGTCGATGGATTTCCTTGCCAAGAATGCCCCCTAACGATTTCTTCATGTGCTCGGATAAGGAATCGTTGGCTGTGGGCACAGAGCTCCTTGTTTTCGGAAGAGACTACACCTCTCGTATTTCCCATATTTTGTTGAGATATAGCATTTTGACAAATTCTTGGTCCCAAGGCGTCGAGATGAACTACCCCAGGTGCTTGTTTGGATCTGCCAGTTTCGGAGAGAGAGCTATTGTAGCTGGTGGCATAGATGCTCGAGGTAATATATTGAACTCCGTAGAGCTTTACAATTCTGATACACAAACTTGGGTTACTCTTCCTAGCATGAATAAACCACGGAAGATGTGTTCTGGCGTGTTCATGGACAACAAGTTCTATGTGATCGGTGGAATGAGTAGCCCTACCGAATTGCTAACGTGTGGGGAAGAATACGATATCGAGAAATGCTCCTGGAGAATCATTCCAAACATGTCCCAGGGGTTGAATGGCCCTAGTGGGGCACCTCCGCTTGTTTCAGTAGTTAACAATGAACTATATGCAGCTGATTATGCAGAAAAGGAAGTTAGGAAGTATGACAAGGAAAACATCACTTGGATAACTTTGGGCAAATTGCCCGAGAGGCCTGATTCAGTGAACGGTTGGGGCTTGGCTTTCCGTGCTTGCGGTGAACGTCTCATAGTAATTGGCGGACCTAGAATGCTTGGGGGTGGAACAATTGAACTCAACTCGTGGACTCCGAGAGATGGACCTCCGGTTTGGAACATGATTGCCAGCAAGCATTGTGGGAATTTTGTGTACAATTGCGCTGTCATGGGCTGCTGAGTTTTATCGGAAAACTTGCTTCATGTGCTGCTCAGCTAAGGAGGATATGCAGGAATACCGATATCACCAGAAATTTCAGATTTTAATTAGGATTTGGTAGAAGACTTTCTTATGTAACCACCTTCTCATCTTCTCCCGTCTCCTTGATATTGATTTACCACTGAATGCTTTAACTTTTTTCAGAGTTTCCATTTAGCACGGGAACTTTCATGCGAATCATGCAGTCTCACCGCACACAATAACTCGATGTAGCTGCATGTTCCTAGGCTTCCTTGAAAGTTACCTTGTTAGATTCAGTATGAACTATTCTGGCATTTCATTGCTGCCTCTATTGCGAGGAAATAAAACTGCTCATCGCTTTCTTGTATTCTTTTGCCAACTTATTATTGTTTGAACCAATTGTTGTGTTTTCCATTTAGCACGAGAACTTTCATGTGGATCTTGCAGTCTCTCACTGCGCACAATAACTCGATGTAGCTGTTTTTTCCTAGGTTTCCTTGAAAGTTACCTTGTTAGATTCAGTATATAGTATTCTGCCATTTCATTGTTGCCTCTATTACGAGGAAATAAAGCTGCTCATCGTAAATCAGAAATATCATGTGGAATCGAACTCCTTACACTATTACTCTGTTACTACTGATATCCTTGAGGACTCTCCTTCAAGCTGTGAAACAGTGTTAAAGGAAGAAATGTTTGAAAGAATGATTTCTGTGTTGCTCAAGCTTTACAAGCTGGTGAAGGTAGCACCGCGTCGTTTGAAATGAAGTTGAGTTTGTGTGTGAGGCAACCTAAGATAGTTGTAGAATTGAAGAGCCCTGAGAGGAAGCTGAGGTCCCAGCTTCAAGCCTAGTTTACGACGCTTTTGTTTCGCGAGAGGAAAGGGCCTCGAATATAAAGGAGATCAACTCATCATTAGATAAAGCAGCCTCCTTAAACACTTATCCAACTCAGGTAAGGACGCTACCGTGAACTGAAAGAACCCATAGAGATTTGAGGCTGAAGCAAGAAGCTTGTCCCATATACCATCAGAAAAGGAAGTAATACATAATTATTGCAAATATTGATTACATACATCTCAAACGTCCCCTCACAACTTTTTTCCAAATTATTTGAAAAGAAGTAAATTACAAGATCAACTTATAACCAACTGTCAAATTAGTTAAGAGACGAAAAAGATTTTTTTTCTCTGAAAATATATATCCATTGAAAATTAATCCTTTACCCCCATTATAACAAGGATGTGACCCTTTAAGTAACTAGTCATCCTACGGAACACGAAGTAACACATATGGACTTACAAAAGGAGCGAGATAGACAAGCGAAATGGCAAGGAGACAAATATGTATAGATAGGAATCTCGACCTCTGTCAACAATGCTGGAGGGAATCAAACGGTCAACAGACCAGTATACTTTGTAAGATCCTATAAAATCAATATTATTACTCATTTTTAAATATTGTGGATACTTTAAAACATTGAATTCATAAAATGCAAAATAAATATGCATAGCATTATAAACATAAAGGAATTTTAATTTTTTTTTCCAAACATATCTGAAATATCACAATGCCATCAATTATTCAAGTTGAGGAATCAACAGATCTACACAAGTAGCAAAGTGAGGTGGAATACAATCAGAAGAAACCCATAAATTATACAACCAGAACATATCAAAATCCTAGGTGTGTGCAATACTCCATTACCATGTAACCACTGATCAATACCATGAGCATCGAGACAAAGCAAATAACCAATCTCAAGTTAAAAAGATTTGTTTTTTTTAATCTATAAGAAGTTAAGAACGTCTTATGAGTAGGTCAAACAGCTCTTAGATTTAGCACAACTTCCAAATATTTTATTGAAAAACCTCATTAAATGAAAATGTACCACTATCTTTTACATGATTACTTTTTTCTTGCTAGATCAAATAAGAAAATCCAGATGATAGCGAACTGATACATACCAAACCAAGTTTCGACAACAAATAAGTTCCAAACCTTAAATATGCAGAGAAAGGGAAGCTCAGAAGGGGAGATGAAATATGTCAATTGGACTTCACCAGATTCCCGATGCATCTGCAAGTCATGTGCTTCTGGTCATTGCTTGCTTAAACCAAACTGAGGAAAATAGTAATGAAATACAGCATAAACTAAATTGAAGATTTACTAGTTCTGAGAAGATAATTTAGTCTGATGCTATCAAACTTTCTCATAGACATAAAAAGACATTTATCGAATTTGCAAGAGGCAGTCAAACATCTGCATAATATTATAGAGGATATAGGATATTCTGAATGATTGATAAAAAAAACAAGAGAATGAAAATTAAATGTGATAGTATAACCAACAGAACTGTTGGGTATTCAGAAGGAAATATATGGAAAGCTGTCAAACTCCATCAGAATTCAAACTCAATTTTGTCAAACTTAAGAAGGCATATTAAAAAAAGACACAAGACAAGAAGTTCCTAGCATAATGAAAACCTGATGCAAATTATATCAATGAGAATACAAGATGCATACAGGATCAAAGCAAGCACCAGCCAGCCTTGATCATGAACATATAGTCATTTATTATTTATTACTGACTGATACGATAATTTTGGAGAATAAATTCACACGGTCATTTCATATAACTGACCTAAAGAATGCACAAATAAACAGCTTATTGAGTAAAATACGGAGGCTGAGTTGGTGGTGCAGCAGAAGGCTGTGCATTTGCCAGTTGACCAAATTGAGATGATGAAGCTTGAGAAGCTTGAAGTGGCCAAGTAGGAGGAGGAGAGATGCTTGAAGTAGAGTAATAAGAAACAGGATTTGACTGTGAGGCCAAACTTGCACCTGAGGTACCAGTATTCCATGTGGGCATCTGACCCTGTGAAATTGTTACTTGTCCAGGGACAGCATAATCATTGCTGATATATGTAGACGAAGATTGTGGATATGCTTGCCAAGAAGAGGATGCTGGCAAATTGGGAGCTTGGGACATTGCTTGTATACTAGAGTCCTGGACGGTGTAATCTCTGCTTCTATCATTGTGCACCTGAATAACAAACAGCATGCAAACATAGAATCAACTATGCCGACATCATCATTGCATATAGATGAAGAAAACATCATTCAAATATGGGTATACAGTGGCATGAGAGCATCAACGGATACAACACTATTCCTTTTTCCTGAGTGGAAAAATCTTCCAATAAATTCAAATTTGAAACCTATATTACTCCATTTAATCCAAAGAATTAATCTATACCTTAACACTAAGATCGGTATGACGAGAGCATGTCAAATGGAGCTTACAGTAACCACCATCATAGATGCAGTGTCCCTCCAAAGCAGCCTTGGCAACTGAAGCAGTCATAATATCTGGCAAAACAGAACAAATGAAAAATGGACAACTTAAAGGAGGATATGTAGGACTTGCAAAATTTCTGTAAATTTAGGCATTCAATCAGAATGAAACACCAGACATAGGGCATACACTTTGTAACTCATTCAAAAATTTTACCAGGATACTGTATCAAGGCCTGTACACCACCATTTTTCTCAAAAATTAAAATTTTTTGCACAGTTCCAAAGGCAGAAAATACCTGTATTTGTAGAATATCAACTTTGTAGTCATGCGTTGGCTAAAATTCAAAATACTAAAAATCGCCAGAGATAGAAATAGCATCTTACTGTATGAAGAACATCAACTGTCACAGCATATTGCATGTTCTCAATAGTAGCTAACAGGACGTTACTCTCAGGCTCCTGTTTCTTTACTTCAGGACCTGACAGAGGCTGTGAATAACATCTCCTAAGAACATTGAAGAACATGGAAGAAGAAAAGGTAAAGAGGCAGGGACAAGTTGTGCAAAAACTACCAGTACACTTCCATCTATAGCAGAAGGATTCACAGGAAGATAAGGATTTGTATAATCCCTGTTTGAAAAGAGATTAAAACAGATTACTATAAATTTTATGAAAACTCAAGATTGCAAACAACTTATATAAAGCTAATATCAATATAACTTGAGAAAAAATCACATAGAACAGGTGTGATAATGTTAGAGCAATGTGGTAGTACTATAACAGATACTGAGATATTATAAGCAAGCAAATGCAAAGATGTCAAAACCCTAAACCCATTTGAAAAGCTTGAGAAAGACTGAAAGAGCATTGCATGTACAAGTTTAATAACAGTACACAGCTTGACATAAGTCTGTACAAGCATCCTTTACTGTATGTTATAGTGCTTAAATAATAGAAATCACAAAAGTGAATGAGATAGTGGGAGTTGCAACAATCACAAGGAAACTTTATTAAAAGATCTGATACATAGCATGAGTTTATCACCAGGGCCAACAAAACTTGTAAAGAGAATTCAAAATTTTCTTAAACTGAAGATCTCTGACATAAAGGATTGGTGTCACTTTTAAAGGCTCCAACCAAAACAAATTTGGAAATAAACTTATATCTACCCGATTATACTGAACAAGAACATTAGCTAATGAATAGAATACTCAAATAAATAGGAGGATCTACCAAAAGAAAATCATAGTCTTAGAACTTATAAATTAAAAATTCCTAGTTTAGAGTTGCATTATTGCAATATGAAGGATGTAAAGAAATGAAATATAGACATTTAACATAAACATGACCTATATTCCCATATAATGGAATTAAATCTCCTGCAATATTCTGCATCATGAAAAGGAGTCTGAATTTAATGAGACAACCTTTTAACTAAAAGTCAAACAAAGAGTTTTTGCATGAGTGCAATATAAAGAATGCAAGAATTTAAAAAACATTCATTTAATAAAAAGATGGCCTATATCTTCATATAACCAAATTAAATCTCCTGCAATGTTTGGAATAATCCTACTGAATAGGCTTTGGTTAATTCCTGTTTAATTTAAAAGGAGGCCGAACTTAATGGGGCACGGCTTCCAGTTTTAAACTAAAGATCAAATAAACAACATATATGCCCAAAAAAAATTGTACTTTGACTTAGTCAATCCTAAAAAGTTGATATTATAAATCATGATGGAAGAACAAGTTTAGCAAGAGGAAACCTGTCTGACAATGCATTCTTAAGATAGGTGCTGAATATGACAAGGATGCAAATTCTAAGAAAAATCATACTCTAGTTGTTGCTTTCCTTGTGTAATCTGAGAACAAGGTACAACATTCAGAATCAAGATGCCAGAACTTAAATCATAAGCAATCCCAAACTACTTGGCCCAGATTGCAGAGCAATTCCTACCTGCTACGGTGAGACTGGAACTTGATGCTTAAATCTGTGTGAGCCGAATATGAAATACGCAAATGGCAAGATGTAATATGTTCAGGAAGCAAGTACCTGGAACATTCAAGTTCAATTAGAATGAGTTCAAAAAAAAAAAAAAAAAAAAAACCAACAGTCTGTGGCATAACTTCGACATGAAAACACAGAAAAATCTGTAACCTCGGAATACTTCTCCCATCCAATGCATTTCTTGCGCTAGAAGCAGTCTCTGCATCCGTGTATTGAATTAGTGCCTGCAAAACATCCAATGAAAAGAAAGTTATAATCTGCAGTTTTATCAACAAAAAAAAAACCATGACGAAGTCTTACCTGAAAGCCAGCAGCTTTTTCAAAGGTTGCAATTTTATGCACAAAACCAAAGGCCGAGAATACCTGAAACATTTTTCAGAGAATTTTACTATTAATTATTATGAAGAAATCTATGCAACATAGACTAAAATGTAAAGTTTAGACCCATAACTTAATTTCCTTTAAAAATTGATTGGAAGTCACCCAAATGCAGCTCAAAGAAAAAAGTGGATACCCCTTTCAAACAAAAGTTTATGCAAGGAAAAAATACAAACATTGTGACCTTAAAATTTTCCATAAAGGACAAAAGCAACTCAATCATAAAAATAGCCTGAAACGAAGAAATACAACAATATTTGTGTTCCTTAAAACTATCAACATAGGGATTATTATGCCTATGGAAATATTTCAGGCTCTCACCAAATCATTAGATGAAGCATCTGACCGATTATTTTCAAGATAGAAATGTTTCAAAAGCGAGAAGTCAACCAAAAAGAATTATCCATAAGTTCCAACTATCTTAGTTTCAAAATATATGGTGTTCCACACAACATCAGGTTTCCAAATCTGGAGTGATTGGTAAATAAAGATCAAGTATGGGAATCCCAAATAAGAT
Source organism: Kaempferia elegans (assembly GCA_037974815.1). NCBI lineage: Eukaryota > Viridiplantae > Streptophyta > Magnoliopsida > Zingiberales > Zingiberaceae > Kaempferia > Kaempferia elegans. Next base: position 4,746,830 of record JBBPFQ010000107.1, on the reverse strand, counting down.
TGTCAAACCAACATCAAAAGTATATAAATATAAGCTAATCATTTTCCACAATCCTAATGAGGAGTTTTTTTTACAAGGCTCTCAAAGTCAACATGAGCAAGCTAGAACTTACATAAGTCAATAAGAATTGGAGAGGGGAGCTTATTTTGCAACAAGGTTTCTATGTTCTTCACCTGAATACAAAGGTCCAATAAACTAAAAACCAATTATTCGATAGGATGAACATAGTCTTTAAACACCTTTACTTGTATTTTGTAACATATATTCTATCAACAACTTACCAGATGAATAACATCTATGCTGACGTCACCAGCTTCAACACCTTCAATAGTGACAAGCAAGACATTCCCGGGAACTTCTCCAGTACTCCTATTGTTTGTAATTTCTTGCCTATTAGAATACTGAATATAAACAGTTTTTCCACGGACTTGGGCTGGCTCAGATGAAGAAGTATAGTACGAAACCATTGAAATTGCTTGGTTGAGGTCCGCCTACATTGAGCAAAAATGACAATTTTCATGTTTGACCCCAATGAACAAAGATTTTAAACATGGAATAAGCAAAGCTCGTAACAAAAGAACTCTCAGTAGATTCAGAACCAAGATATTTTACAAGTATACTACATTGACATGTATATCGATTATCGCAAAAGGGAGTAAAAACCAAGAGTTAAGCTAAATGATGCTGGAACTTGAAGAAAGAGTCCAACCTATGTATCCTAGCTAATTTAGATATAGTATACTGGGGTAAAAAACAGAGGAAGCAACAGAAGGGTGTGATTCACCTGCTCTAAAGGCCAAATGGGGAAATCTTGCTAATTTGAGAGTTTGATATTAGTAAAAAAAAATCCCTATTTCTTCATTTAATTGGTTTTTGTAAATTGCTGCCTTCTAGCTTCAATCCGGCAGAAAATCAAGGATAAACAAAATTTCCAGAATCCACCGTCAAGATTTCGGGACCAAACACGAAGGGAAAACATCAAATTGAAAAGTGGAATGCCATAAAATTTAGGTTTTCAGTAGGTTTTAGAGAGGAATATAGACCATATAAACATAATGCTAAAAACCGCACAGCGAATGAGGATCAGGGATAAGGGTTCGATATGTACAAATTCGACGAAGGCCTGGTTCTTGTTGGCGCCGACGTTGCACATGGTATTGACGATCCTTCCAAATGGCTTGCAGAGGACGACGATCTCCTCTTCCGTACACTCCCACGGCAGGTTCCGTAGGTGGAGCACCTTCGATGGCGTCTGCGTATAGCGGAACTGCTGCTGAGGCGGCCCCACTCCTTGCCCCGGTGCCATCCCTTATCAAATCTCAACGCTCCCGACCGTAGAAAAATAAGAGAAATCCGAAATCCCCTGGAAGGAACACTTCTTCTTAGGGTTAGAGAGAAGGAGACACGACGAGAAGGGAGACGGAATCAGTCTTCGAATCTTCTCTCGCTCACTCGCCCACCCACCGGCCAAGGGTTGCGTTAACCGATCATCGCCCGGCGAAGGACGAGTCGGTGGCCGCAGTCGACGTTATCCCGGTTCGGCAAATGAGATTGAGGATTTGGTAGCGGCTCCGAGCCTCCGACTGCTTTTAGTTCTAGAGGCTTCCTGAATCCTGATCAACTTTTTTTTTTTTTTTATTTCATTGAATAGAAAATTGCATTTCGCCCGTCCAAGTTTAGTTTATTTTCTTAAATGACGTAAAAATTCAAAGAACCCCTAATTTTCTGAATCAAAACTTGTGTTAGCGCTTTTAAACATTTTAAAAATATTGTTCCACCTGTAATATACTCTTTATAAAAATTAACTACATTTAAGGGCATGAGTACATTAAGGATCTGTTTGGTACGCTGTAATCAATCTTGTAATGTAATCCAGATTACATTATAAGGATAATTATTTTGTTTGGTATCAACTTAATATTGTAATGTAATATAATCCAGATTACAAAAGTTAATAAACTTTTGTACT
>JBBPFQ010000107.1:4642337-4655335 GCA_037974815.1 Kaempferia elegans | reverse complement strand
GACTCCCTTCCTGATCGACGGAATTCACCTTCCAACAACTATTATAATAATAATAATAATAATAATAATAATAATAATAATCTATTTGAAGTCAAATTGTGTAAGATCTTTTGGTAAATAAGTGATGATTGCAATATAGGGTAACACTATTAATTTTGCATGAGATTTTTGATGGATTAGTCATTGGTGAACTATCACTTATGTTGACAAAGTCACCATACGTCGAAGAGAGAGGGTTGATCCTCAGGAGAGTCTCCGTGGTCCGCAAAAAAAGAAAGGGAGAAAAAGAGTGCTAGAATGAAGGCCGATGATGCCCCATCTCGTTAACTCCGATACTCAAACCAGTCTTCGGCGAGGGAGAATGAGAAGATGAATAGTATATGATTAATGGAGAGTATGTATATGTGCGCATATGAGTAAGCATGCCTTTGTAACACTGCTTAAGGGGAAATAATACATCTTTCCTCATTAATTAGACATTATGTCACAATAGAAAAAATGTCACATTGTTGTATTTCATCGTATTGGACAGTCACATCACCCATACCCTGTATTAATATAATCATATATTGTTCCACCTGCTATGACACTTCACGCGCCACCCCCACATGTTGCGTTGATTTAAGTGTTAGTATAGAGCCATAAGATACATAATTAGTTAGGCTAAAGAGCATGATCCACTAAGAGGGATCAAGTCGAAGATGTGAGTCTATCAAATCGGTGAAGCAGAGTGAGATGTTAGGTAAACCAATAGGAGAGGTCTGACAAGATGATATGACCGAAAGAGAGTTGTGCCTCAAGAGTCAGACATACCGAAAGGAAATTGAAAAGTAGAGTTGACTGAGTGAAGTAATGTGTTAGAGGAGCTGAGCTTTGGGAGTCGGGTGAACCAATCTAACTAAGCGAAGCAATGTGTTAAGGGAGCTTAGCACCTGGAGTTGGGTGGATTGCCTGAGAGAATTAAGGAGTGGAGTTGACTGAGCGGAGCAATGTGTCAGGGGATCGAGTTGAGCTTAGGGAGTCGCGGTGGACCGATTGAGGGAATCGAGGAGTAGAATTAACTCATGTGGAGCAGGTTGTGCCTGGAGTCGTCGGTGGACTAACTGAGGAGTCAGGTGTACCTTTGAAGGTTATTATTCTTAATGCCGGTCTATCATTTTTGGTGCAAAGGAATAGGTCGAGTGGAGACACAGAGGGAGTCAACTCGGTACTGTGGAATGTCTTAGTTTATCTGAACCAACTTGTCAGCCCTAACCCGATTGGAAGCGATCGAGTTGACCCATTTGGATTTTTACCTCCATCTCAACATGACTATTGTCCTTCTTGACATGGAAGCCTTCGATACTCCTAGTATCAACTGCTATAATAAATCCAAAGTGATCGAATTATCCTCGAGATCTCATATTAATAAAAGTTTCGTACGTACATTAGACTGCCGTTTAGTGTTGGCAGATTGAGTCGTATGAAGATGTATGGAGATGAACATTAATCCTTCCTGATTGCATACGACAAGTTATAAATGAATGATATAAGACAGTCAAGCCATGTAGAGTGGGAAAAAAATGTTATTGAAGAGTTGCTTAACTATGAACAAATCAGTTTTTTTTTTAAAATTATTTAATGTAGATTTAGATGAATCCAATAGATATATGTTTGAAGTTAGGCCTTCAAATTTAGGCCCAATTTTAAAATAGGATTATTCTGACAATTTGAAATATTATTATTTTTTAATGTCATATTTGTAATATTTAAATTTGAAAATGATAAATAAGTAAAATAATATATTACAAGTAACTTCCACGTAAGCACGCATGAATATTTAATTTGGTTCAATGGAAATTAATTCGCCCAGCAAATCAACGCATTACCTTGTGTCGGTGTGAAAATAACCTTCTCATTTGCTTCCATCGGACGGTCCTAAGCAGCCTAAGATATTTCATGAGGTCGTTGTGTCCGTCCGATCTCAAGCTTTAGGCTTCCGTGGGATGCTCACCACACAAGCTTGGCTTTTCCGGTGCTCCGCCCAAATCACAGTAAAATAATTAAGGAGATCCAGCGGAGGAGTCAAAAGAGAGAAGATGAAGAAGCCGGGGTGGTGACCGGACCTCGCCGTCCCCCAACTCTTCTCTCTCGCTGTCGGACCTTCTGACCTGTACCTGATCCGCCGCCGCCGATGGGAGCCCTCCGCGTCGCCGGCTCGCTCATGACGTCGTTACTCCTCGTCACCATCTTCTTCTCCAGGGTGGTCTACTTGGCTGGAGCCGCCGACTCGGAGGTAGTCAATGCGACGGAGGTGATCAAGGGGGAGTCTGCCAAGGAGGACAGCTTCGCCGACATGATCGACCGCGCGCTCGAGAAAGAGTTTCCGGAGAACGAGCAAAATGGTGGAGGTTCGTGCAGATCTGAATTCTTAGTCTGTCGTTCCTTTATTATCCGGATTGAGTTTGTTGACGTGTGGCAATGTGTTCCGGAGGTAGATCGTTATGCTTCCTTATTCTTGGTCACTTGGTCCTTGATATGGAGATGATTTCAGAAACGCCCATTGTAGGTTTTAGCGTCCCTCTCGTCTTCTTTCTTCATGTTCTCGTATTTTCTGGTAAGAAGTTGCACTATGTTCGACGTTGAAATTGTACCATTGGACTGGTTATGTCTCTTGTTGGAGAGTCTGGTTGGTCGGCTGCTTTAGGGGTTGCTTTTCAGGCTTATTTAGTTGTTGATTTACGAGATCTGATTAATTGGCCTCAAAATTTAGCGTGAGTTCTGGGAATTTTGTTCAAATTTGTGCTTGCCTTACCTGACACATGTTAATTCAGTCAATATATCTTCCTTATCCTTGTAAATCAGGCTTTAGTAGTTCATAAAATGATGTTTCTGATCCTTCATCTTGTAGCCATAACATTTATTTGCCTTTGTTATTTCTCTGAGATATATTGTATTTCACCGACTTCAACTGAAGTTTTATATTTTATAGGAAAAATTGATCAATCTAACCATTTCATTTATTCTGCAGAAATTGACCCGGGTGGCTTCAACAATAGTGTTGCTGAAAACCAGGTATAGTTTATAAAAATGTTTAGATGAGTGTTTTCATCAAAGATGATCTTTATGCATAAGTATTTGTCTTTTAGCCTCACTCTTTCAGTTACAGATGAGTTAGCTTTTTCCTGCATCTTTGTTTCTTCTCGTTCTTCCCAACAAGTATGAAGCACAGTCTTACATAGTCAACATGCCTTTGTGAGAATTAAAAGTTAAGTCAATGTAGTTGTAGGTGTTTGATGATGATTTTATTGGTTGTATTTACCATGCTCAGCATTTTCAACTGGAGTTAACGTTGTTTCTTATTCAAGCTAGATCTTGGTAGGAGGCATATTACCAAGCTAGAAATCTAAGTTGTGACGATAACATTTTATATCTTATAAGTCGACTATCTTATCTTGTCAGTGGTATCTTGCAGATGGAGTTAAATATGTAGAAACATGTTTAACTGATATCTTGGTGTTAATTTTGAAAGATCTGTGCCTACTGATTGTGGTGTATAATTGCAACAGTTTGGGCGGCCTCATTTGAACATAACGAGCTTGGAAATATTGATAGTGATTTGCAGATGCTTTTGTCTAGTTGGTATGTGTTATAAAGAATAGAAGCAAGGAAGAATGATGACAGAAACCTTGCTAAACAATTGATTTGTGTATACAATTATTTCAGACAATAAAAAGTATCTCTAACAGTTATTGGCGAGAATTAACTAGTTCATTGTTTACATCTATTTTGAGTCTATTATTTGTATTATTAACTGATGTTACTTATCATCTGGTCTTTGCTATAGCACCAATCTTGATGCAGGCATTTGTCTGTCAGGAAGTTCCTGGATGTAGATTATTGTACTTTTTGAATATGTTTTTTTGATGTTCGTAATTCTGTCCTTTAAAAATATTTGTAGTTTCTTAAGCTTTTCTCGAGGTATATTCTCATCCTCACAATGCTTCTTATCCATACTTTGAAATCTCGTATAGTGTCATGCATCATTTCAATAAATTACAAAAACTCGATATTCCTTGACACATGTAATTCTCCCCATGCCGCTGTATCTATCATATCGATGAGTATTGTGCCATGCCGACACTTGACACCCCTTGATATGCTACATTATGTGCTTAAGATGAATTGTGATAATATTGTTACCTTTTTTTAGCTTATGTCCGTACTCCGTACAAAGTAATATAGTACCATTTTAGATGGAGCACGAACATTTAAGGATATATCCTTCTTTATTTCCTTCCTCCTTCCATCTCTAATTCATCATTGACATCATATATCAGAACGTTTTATCTTTCGGGTCAAATACTGAAACTCCAACGTGGCTCGAGATTTTGAACCTTGTTCTTAACAACTGCATTGCTTCATGATGCTGAATTCACTGTGAACTTATTACATGAATACACGAAGTTCCAACAGATTTACTTTTCATTATTATTATTTATTCATGTTTACCTAACTTTATTTACAGAGGCACTAGCATCAATATGCATTTTGAGAACTTAACAGGGATAAGTCTTCTTTTGTATACTAGGCAGTTCTGGAGACTGTTGCTAGAGTCACTACAAAGAAGAATGAAACCAAAGAGGAAAAGTATGTGCTCCTTTCTTTTAATATATATTTTATTTACATTTCTATTCTTTTAAATGGCTTGCACAAAGTTCAATAGAGGGATAAGATCAATATATCCGACTCCGAGTACTTGGGAATGAATATGTACAACACTGCTTGTTTTATTTGTAAATCGATGTAAACTTATTTTCAACCAAATGACTTCCTTAAACTATCTTATTTTCTCTCTAGGTCCTTTCAGTTTCATGATGTTTTTAATCTGGATAATGAGAACCGAGTTGAAGACATTCCTACCTTAATAGATCGGAAGGTATGCGTGTATGCTAGATAATTTGTTGTACACACTGATAAAATTAGTGAATCTTTTATGTTTTCAGTTTTGCCTATGTACATTTTGACCTTTCATCATTTAGAGTACTCAATTTTCAATGTACCTTGTTATAACAGGATAATGTCTTTATCATATCAAATCCAAAGTCAAAGTATCCAGTATTACAATTAGACCTGAGGTAAAATTTCTAGATTATGACTGCGAAGGTTTTATTAGATTGATTTCTTTGACTTACATGCTATAGATGAGCTGTGCAGGTTGATTTCTGATCTGGTGGTGGTTATTGTGTCTGCAACATGTGGTGGAATTGCATTTGCCTGTGCTGGGCAACCAGTGAGTATTAAAAAATGGTGTTCCTTTATCAGTATCATCTCCATTGACTGATTAATAAATTTAGCTATCTATATTATTTTCTTTATCTACTCTGCACTCAAGTTGCAGTTCCCTTTACTATATGTTTTAAAATCTACTGATTTATGAAGCACTTCAGGTAATTACTGGCTACTTGCTTGCTGGATCTATCATTGGACCAGGAGGCTTTCGCTTTATTAGTGAAATGGTGCAAGTAAGTTGTTTTTACTTTTGTTGAAAGGCTACTCTGAGGTTAAGCCAACTCTGATGATTGAGTTTGATGACTCTATATTGTATCCAAAAACTTATCTCATTTGTTCATCAGTGTTATTTATAGCTGGCTATGACAATCCACTTTCATAAATCAAAAGAAACAAAGAATTCTCTTGAGTATTTTTTCTGTGAACTATGCTCTACTTATGAAACTAGATTACGATGAAACCAAACAAACAATGCTTACAATCAGTATAAAGAACTTTGCATAGATTGGCAATGTTGCAAACATCTTGTAGTAGTAATTAATATCAATATTTTTTATCTAACTTATCATGTTTTTATTAATACATTGACTACTATATATGTTGTTTGTACTTAGCAATCGGCTTTGGCATTACTGAATGTAGGTTGAAACAGTAGCTCAGTTTGGTGTAATCTTTCTTCTTTTTGCTTTGGGCTTGGACTTCTCCATAAGTAAGGTACTTTGTCAAAAATTTTATATTTGACCTTGAAGTTACTTGGAAGTTATAGATCTTGATGTTTTTATAGTTGCTCTGTCACTGACACTGCATTTACAGATTAGAGTTGTCCGTGCCGTGGCTATTGGTGGAGGATTTATCCAAATTCTACTATTTATGTGTTTATGTGGTATAATTGCATCGGTATGTTTACAAGTTACACACACTGTTTTTGTTGGAATATCCTTTCTACTATCATATATGATTCATACTAATTTTACCTACTTTATCTTTAGTTTATGCATCGTGACTGCAAAATGAAAGTCATTTCTTACCTTTTGGTTTCAGAAAGTATACAGACTGTATTAGAAAAGGCTCAATCTGTAACTTCATATTCTAAACACCATGCTAAAGTTAGATACATTCACAATGTTTGTACCATACTGGCTTAAATTATCACAAAATCATTTGTAACAATAATAGAATGGCAAATAAATTTTAATTCTAAAGTAAAGCATTTATTTTGGATCTATGTTATTTATGTGTACTTCATTCATCACAAGCTTACTGCTATTTGCCATACTCTTATGGCATCTTGATTCAAGTATGGCTTAGGTTTGTCTGCGCAAATGGAATATAATAATAATAATTCAATTTTAAGAGGTTGCCAGCATTACATGGTAAGTTCATTGATTTATACAATGTTATGTATACTCGAATAGAAGAATTTTTCTTTGCTTTGTTCTAATTCAAAATTTTGGGCATTTACAAACAGCAGTTAAAAAGAATTTACACCGTGGGAATTAAAATGATTTTATTTATTTATTTTCTATGCATGGAATCTTTGGCATAGAGCTTGGAACATTGTCATCAATATTTTATTTAATACTAGCTGTATATTTCTGTTCTTGTAGTTGTTGAAATTTTACTTCAATGTTTATGTAGCCCGATCAGTCCCACTATTTCTCCTGTTTCTGCTGTTTGCTTTGTGGATGTAGTTAAATTACTGTGTTGAGACTGTATGAATATCTAATTACAATATATAATGCTTCTCTACACTCAAGAATGACTCATGGTATATTCTTTATATGAGTTTGTTTTTCAGTTATGTGGAGGTAAAACTTCGGAAGGGATATTTGTTGGTGCTTTTTTATCTATGTCTTCAACCGCTGTGGTGAGTTTCCATTTAGATCATGATGTTAGTTAGAGGGGTTTCTTGTTCTTTGAGAATATAATGATATATATTTCAGAAGTTAATACTAACTAACAGTGTCTCTTGCTTAGTAATTTTCTGTTCTTAATTTCTTGTCATCTACATCCCATTTCTTAAAATTATTTGTGAAAGCAAGAAATCGATTCATCCCATTTCTGAAAATTATTTGAGAAAGCAAGTAATGGATCCCAAATAGTGTTTGCATGAACGTCGTCTTGTGAGTTTAAAGGCTTACAAATATGACATTTTCCCCCTGTGGTTGAACTTGGTTGAACTTGAATAATCATTGCCTTTAAATTTTTAGTACACACTTTACATGTGTAAAGTAATATTGATGAAAATAGTTCCACAGATGAAAATATTCTTGTTGAACTATGTAATGTTCAGGTATTCTTTCTTTTATTGTGCCCTTTTATTTCAAACTTGGTCCTTGTAGAGAGGCTACAATTTGCAATAAGCAACCAAAGGCTTCTGATCATCGACTAGCTACAGTGGCCCAAATGATTCATTTCAATTTATAGTTTTAACAGCAGGCTCACCTTCTCTATGTATTGAATAGGTAGTCTTTTAATAAAATGTTCCTTTGTAGCATGATGAAATAATTCTTGTTGTTTTGCAGTTTAGATGTCCAATGTTCTTCTAAACATTAGTACCGTACATCCCTGTTTGCTTGAAAATCATCATTCATTGGAAGCATTCGAGTCTAAGTCCCATTGAGTAGAATTTTAACAATAACAAACCTGGCGATGCAGGTTTTGAAGTTTTTGATGGAAAGGAACAGTATCAGTGCTCTTCATGGTCAAGTTACAGTTGGGACACTCATTCTCCAGGTACGACGATTAGTTTTAAAGAGTTTCTTCTAGTCCACTTTGACAAGTGTTCCACAGCATAGTTGCTGTTTGCATGAACTGGGATATTAATAAACTTTTAAGAAACTTAAAGGAAGTGCTATGCTAATTTCTTGAGATCATTGAATTTATGTTTGTTCGGGTGGAAACTTGTGCTAGGATTGTGCTGTTGGCTTGCTGTTTGCACTACTTCCCATTTTGGGTGGCACGTCTGGTATTTTCCAAGGGCTTATGTCAGTTACCAAGTCGTAAGTAGTATATTGTTCCATAGGTTACTTAATCCAGTATTTTTCATCTCAAATGTAATTGTTTTAATTTTGTGAAGTTATTTTTCTATGTTAACTTTAGCCCAAAGATATAGCTAATTTTTTTATCTTGACATTGAAGTCTACTCTAGTGTTTGTTTTTCCTTGTAAACTGTTTGAATTTTTAGTAATTTTGTGTGTTTGTGCTAAGTAATTGCTTAAAGCTAATATATCAATCTGTGATCCATAGTATATGGATGTTATGCTGTCTTCTAACATATGGAGGATCCATACATTAGCTATGTCCGATTATCATTTATGATAAAAAAAAAAGGCAGCCCGGTGCACAAAGCTTCCACCATGCGGGGTCCCAAGGAATGATCCATTGTACGCAGCCTTATCCTGCTTTTTTGTAAGAGGCTGTTTCCCGTCCAATTATCATTTATGATGATAGTATTTAAATCTAATTAACACAACATTTTGTTTTTGTTAAAATAAACATTAATTAGCTTCTATTTTAGTATTTAAATTACTTTGGCTAGTTGTTTAGAAGTTGTGATGGGAAACTATTACTGAATTTACCTTCATAAATAATTCCTTGCCAATTGTGTGTTGAAAGATGGTTACATATAGGAATAGGCTAGTGTGTAATCTAATTAGATGTAAAACCGTTTACACCTCTGGGCAATAAAAAAAAGAAAAGAAAAGGTGGAAGCTCGTTTTGATTTTTTTTAATCCTATTTTCCAAATTTATGGAGAATGAGAAATTGAACATGCATGCTTGTATGTAATGCCTCCTCATTTTCACATACTATCAAATTATTATATGCAATAATCCACATATTTCAAAGATAATTACAGAAATAGATATATATTTTCATAATCATTGATGCAGTCTTTTACAAAAGTGAAGCGTATGAATTCAATCAATCACATACCTAGGAGAGATGCATTAAATATTTCATCTGAATCTCCTTTTTCTTAGTTTCATCTGGCATTACCATTACTCTAGCAAATTACTTTCAACCTTATGATACTCATGTATCAAATATGCATCAATAAAAATAAAGGATGATTAGTAGAATATAAGAGGCAAATTCAAAGAAAATGCATGCTTTGGACATATCTAACATGTGTGTATTTCAAAACAATTATTTACCTGCTTTCCTTACTATCCAAATTAGAGTATTATTTTATTTATATACGTTCATGCCTGAGATGATTTATTTAAGTGCATCATATTACATATCAATCAATTGTAAGCACATATCAACAAACTTAATTCAATATACTGCATTTACAAACACCTTATGCAATGAATATCATACATGTTACCATGTAAATCCATGATGCCACTATGGGATATAGTATAAATTTTAAATGCATACTTTTGCTCCAGATATTGCACCAAATGTATTAAGTCAAATGCATGCATTTGCATTGAATTAATTGAATGCACATTTATTCTAATGACATTAGATCTATGGGTAAGTGCTACAGTTGCTTTACTATATATGCAAATATTGCGATGCCTAATGGGTATCTACTTTGATCACGAATTAAACAAAAGAATTGTGTTTGTCATAATAATTCTAGTGAGCGTTTAACACACAAATTGAAAACAATTTGGACTTTGCCATTCTAATCAAGAGATATGAGCATTAATAAACTTAATTCATAGAGATAGTTGAATAAGTCAAATGAATGTAGAGATAAGCCAAAGCTCACTCTTCTAAGGCAAAGTTTCAACTTTTTCATCGGATTGATTTCAATCTTATACGATTCTACTCTCAAGGATGTAATTGATGACTTCCACTACTAGCAGATCAATGTGGTGGTTTGGCATAGACCATTTCAATGTTCCACATCCTAGATTTCTAACATAATTATGAAAATATTAAAGAACTAAAAGGGATAAACATTAGAGAAGTCATCACTACTTTTGACTAGGACTGTTTGCTGCATCATGACAATGGATTGCCTCTCCTTTCATAATTGGGGATGCACTTTGCCTGCTTAAGATTTACCCTTATTGGCAAATCACTTTTTCCCTATCCCCTTGATTTCTGTCCTTTTATCCCTATTAAATTTCACAAACTACTATATTACAAGCTGTAGTGATAATTACAACTTCATCTAAATTTTAAGATCTCTTTCTGTGCTTTTTCTTCTTTAGAAAGATGATACAAGGTGAGTTGTATGAACTTCTCACTGCAAGGTGCATCCTCAAATGCATACTCCAAAAACATCTCACTGCATTACTGTGCATCCTTTAATGAGATTGTTGTAGTACTTATTGTCATATCTCTTCAAGATCTTCAAGTCTAAAGGGATGACCCTCCCTTGATGGCAGGCTCAAGTACCTTAAACTCAAGAAATCAGAGTATTTATTGCAGTGATTAAATTCCTTCAAGGTTTTGATTTGATCTTGGTCTTAGAGCCTCCCTCTGAAGCTAGGCATCTGACCTCCAAATGTGTGACTGCTTACGGTGATTAGTTAACAAATTTGTGAATTTAAATAAGATTTTTATATGTTGTGAGATTGCAAAACTAGTTGGTACTTGGGAATCCACATGGTCAAGATCATACACCTGGAAGTTGGAGATGTATGAACTTTGGTGCAGGTATCTTCTTTTTGGCCTCAATCAAGCTCTTTCTTTTGGCGAACCCTTTCTCCCAAACACACCTTCCATGTTGGCACACCATGGTACACAGTTGAATCGGTGAGATATGAAGGTTAATCCCTACAAGAACTCATCTCTGAATTTGAATTTGCCTGGTAGCAGTCTGATTGTGCAACTCCATAATTCTAGGTCGTCCATCAAAGTAAGAAGGCATGAAAGAACTGATGAGTTAAAGTACATTTATACTTATCCCGAAATGTAATAATTTAGTTAGGCTTATTAAGATAATATCATAAAAAGAGGCGGATAAACTGCTGGCATGGAAAAAGTGCAAGGAAAAAAATTTCTCAAATAGAAAAATGAAAAGGGATTATATCTCATATGGGAAAAATTGTACTTCTCGTAAAATGCATTGAATATTTGAAGCGCTTCAACAGTGCATCTTTGGTTTAGGCTAGTGAATTATCATTCAGTAACTTATATCCATGCAGTCAATCTGAATTAAAGGGTTTCAATATGCACTGTGCACAGATTGTAATTGTAGTACATGATGTTTGGCTAATTAGCCACTGCTTTTAGTATTTGATAGTAAATTTATGCCCAGATGGTGAATACTGCATCATTCTATCAGGTTCTTCTGCTTCATATTCACATTATTAATTGTTGTGTTCCTGTTTATGAAAATGTCACCAGGTTGATTATGCTGTTGACTTTTTTAGCAATTCTTTCTATACTATCTCGTACTGCTGTTCCATGGTTTCTCAGGCTGATGATCAGTCTTTCATCTCAGGTACTTTCAACCAAGTAACAAGCTGTTTGTGCACAAAAGTTTCTTTTGCTTTCATGCTCAAATTTTTATGACATTTTCAATTATATGTTTACAATGTGCATGCCTTCTGTGCAGACCAATGAACTTTATCAATTGGCCTCTGTTGCATTTTGTCTGCTGGTTGCTTGGGTTTGTTCCATATTCCTTTGGTTGTTTAGTTTTATCCTTTGGATTATTTCTTCATGTTAGCACAATTTTTTTTTTTAATGTTTTCAATTATTGTACTAATTTATTTAATTAAATCAATTGCCTTTTACATTCAAATTGTTCCATATTTTAGTAGACACCACTTGTATTCATGAATGTTTGATCAACTAATGTCAGCCAAATTAGTATTTTTGCTGCAACTCACTGATGATGCAATTAGCACCAGAGATTGATTTTTTAGTGGGTTCTGATAACATATTTATACCATCTGAATAATAATCCACTCTAATTCAATCAATTCCATATTTTGGTAAATCATATTAATGAAATACGCATCCTTTTCTGATAGCTTGCTCTTTTTCTTCACCATTTTTAAGCGAAGGTTGGAATTGACAACCAAAGTTTAATTTACTATTATAGTTAGTATTTTTCTTTTTTGAAAAAAAAATTAATATTGACTACCGAGTATGACTATATATATTAATTTTTATTCTAAATTTACTATTAACCAAGGTAGTTAGATTGAGATCCTACATGGCCGTAGGGATGTCAATTTGGATGGGTCAGGTTGAATTTTTTTTTTTAAATCTCATTCCGACCCTAACCCAAATCCAAACCGAAAGCTCTATACTTGAACCTGAATCCAACCAACCCGACTAACTCGAACCCAACCCAAATAACTTGAATAACCCGATTCAAAATGACTTTTTTAAAAACTATTTTCTCAATAATTATTCACTTTTATCTCAATATTCCATCATTATCGATATTAATATATATAAAAGCATTTTAATTTTCAAAATAAAATTTGATTTAACCCTTGAAAAATCCACTAAACCCTAAATTCAGGTCAACCTGGATCAATCTGAACCCAACCCGAAAATTTTCAACTCGAAAATCCTCCAATCTGAACCCGACTCTAACCCAAAAATATCCAACCCGAACCTGGTTTTTTTCAGGTCGTTGGGTCGGGTTCATTTTTGACACCCCCAAGGGCATCCACATCCGTTTAACGTTATAACACCCACCACCTTATAAAAAATATGGGGCCCACATGCCACATACACATTATATTAACACCTTTATTCTCTCACATTCGTTTTAACATTAACATTCATTATTTGTGGG
>JBBPFQ010000107.1:4625047-4639728 GCA_037974815.1 Kaempferia elegans | reverse complement strand
ATATAGAAAAACAAGCTGAAGCTTTGCTTGTTAAATCCATGGAGAACTCACTTGTGCTCTTTTACACAGCTCGATAGATAAGGATCATCTTGGTGGCCTTTTAATTTAATTAATTTAGTTTATACAGTTTTAGGATGGGCTCGATGAATTAACAAATAAATTTTCTTTAATAAATTATTTTTTAATTTACCCTAATGATCGATAAAAAATCTCAGTAGAATTGGAACGATCACCTTAGAATTAGTTGATATAAATTGGATATGTGATATCAATTAAAAAAAATCTTAACGACATATTGTATACATTTAGATAGAGCATCACTTAAAAAAAAAAGATTAATCCAGCTATCTCTGGGGGTGATCGGCCCGGCCCCACGGAAGTTTCCCACTGGCCACCAGGGTAAATCGGGAAGCACTCGCGGCGGGCATCCCATAATCCCAGCATCCCTTAGTTTCGAGTCTCATTTAGAGGAAAAATCCATGTAAATACACCGTAGCTAGGAATCAAACCGTGCGTGCCTGAGAGATAATTGAACACCCTTACCGTTGTACCATAGTTCCGAGGGTAAGATGTCACCTCTAATGACCTATAAAAAAAATATCATTTTTAAATAGGACATAATTTTGAAAATTTAATTAAATCCGATATGTAATTATACACTAAAGCATTATATTTGCCAATACAGTAAATTGCATGCAAAAATAGTAATCTGCAAACTAAATTGATAAGATTTGAACAAGAAGATAAAACATCATTGGACAAAAAGAAAGAAAAAAGGAAACTCTTTTATTATTAATTCCAACAATGGAAAAATGAAATGAAAGGCAATCAAGAGAACAACACTTGGTAGATGTTATCCCCCCAACAAGAACCAGCTAACAAACCAGATGAAATCGTTGGAGGAACATCAAAATATTACAAGGACAGAGGTAAGTGGATTAGAACAACAAAGCAAAAGATAACTATTGCTTTCAACATTACTTTTTGTCAAAATTGACTAACCAGATGAGCAAGAAGATGCTGAAGAGAAGGAAGTGGTGGAGATGTTTATGTCGAGTTTACGAATTGGGATGGATGTCTCTCCCTTGTGCAAAACCCTAACAGGAAGGTTTGCAAGGAACAAAATTGTTTATGAATAGTTACAAAACTGAAAATGGGGTCAGCATTAAAAGGTAGGTCACATTTGCATCAGACGTGGGGACCATTAGGTGTTGGCCAAGACAAGCAGGCATTGGTAGCAGTTGGCCCCCAGCAAGGGATAAGCAGGCGGCAGTCACGGTTGGTCCCAACAGCACGCGACGCCCGTAGCTAGCCCCCAGCAGGCTGCGACGGCTAACCCCTAGAAGGAGGGGCAGCGGCTTGCTCCCATTAGGCGGCGATGGTGGCTAGCCTCCAGAAGGCGGCGACAGTTGGCCCACAGTAGGAGCGGCGGGACATTTGGCGATAAATTTAGGGATGCATTTATTTGTATTTTAAAAAAATTATCTCAAGATTCATCGGCAATTAATTGGCTACAAAATCAGCGATTCGTCACAAAGTTTAAATTTTTTAAAAAAAAATTTGCACCTAAGGGTCTTAAGTATGTGAAGGTTGGGATGTAAAATGTAATCTATCAAATTTGGAGAAAGGAGTGAATAAAATGAAAGGAAAATGTTCTCTGTATATTAATGTTAGACGTACAAAGTTCAAGTTGGGAAAATGGTTAATGCATTGAAGTAAAATTAATCATCTACCCTATGCATAATGTCACTGCTACGATAGTTCTGCATAGTCATCAGTAACTAACAGAATCTTCAAGGAATATTTACATATTAATGAATGCGTAAAACTGCATTACTCTGCGTGAACATCCTGGCTCGTAGTCTTAATTAGATTTCAAGTAAATATTTTTATTATGTTATCTAGAAACAAATATATTTAGAAGCTTATCTTTATGAAAAAGAAAGTGGCATACAAAGGACTGTTACAATTGAATATGTGCATGCGATCAAGGTATCTAATTATGTACTGTGCTGCAAATTTTGCTAGATTAACATGTCCAGGATAGGTGTTTCTCAATTCCCTAGAAAAATCACAAAGACAGGATGCTTAGATAATCTACCTTGCTAAATAGTAGTACCAATTTCTTTCTTGGAGGAAAAATGGTCACAGATGACATACCAAGGCTGAAATCTTAGCCATCTACTTCAGATAAGAGATTTCTAAGTTTTTGGAAGACTTATTTGGTTTACTGATTGAAACCCCAAGACCATCCTACGTGATCTATTACTCTGTTTTCAAATGCACTTCTGCCACAACCAAGAGTTTGATTTTGTTTTGCTAACCCATTTGTTTCTTTGACGGTTTTGTATTCTCAATACTTGAAAGAGGCTTAGCTGTTTTTTACAAATACAGATATGAAGATCTAAAGCCTCCAGTTTCACCAACACCATCTTTGCCAACATATTAGTGTGAACCAGGTACTTTTATGAACTGGGGAAAAACTTTTACCAGTCTAGTTACTACTTTGAATTGTAACCATGTATCCGGGGTCATATGGTTCCCAATTCTCAAACCAATAAGCTCGGGATTGTGTCCAAGGAGATTTTTATTTTGAAAGATCAAACGGTTCGACATGGATGAGATTGGTTTTCCCTTCATTTGCAATGCCTATATCTCTTATCGCATCATGTTACAACTTCAGCGATCAAAAAGCCAATCAAAACAGCATCCACAATACATGCATTTGTTTGGCACCGGCAAACCAGATTCTTGACCACATTACAACTCTGATGTATTCTGCTGCTTCAATTCTTGGACTAATCTTTAATTCTCTAGCCTTTGGCAGGGAAGCAAAATCACCGGGTCAACAAGAAGACGTGCAACGAGCTGGAACAACAAATTAAATGACATCATTTCTCTTTTAAATTTATGTACGATTATACATTAAACTATCCTTTTGGCCTTTCTCCATCATTAACAGAGATATCGACGTCTTAATCATTTCAATTTTCTCTGATTTATTATATCCTTTCACCCGCTACAGAAAAAGTCAATTAGCGATGGAATAATCTGTCACTATTTGTGAATACCGGCTGATTATTTCCATGGCCATAAAATGGTCGTTAACGTCAACTAATGACAAATTTAGATTGCCTGTCGCTAATATTAACGAAGGAATATAAATTTCATTATTCAAAATAGTGATAGGTATTAACATTCCGTCGCTAATATTAAAAATGAAATATTAAATTCGGTTGCTAAACATAGCGACAGACAATTTAAATCTATCGCTATTTAGCGATGGTACTAAAATTTGTCACTAAATTTATAGATGAAATTACTATTTCATCATAGCTTTAACGACAGAAGATTTAATTCCATCACAAATCTTAGCGACAGAAACTATAACTCCATCGTTAATTAGTGACAAATATTTAATGATTCATCACTAATTAGAGATGGAGTATTAAATATCTACAGCTAAATACTCTATTGCATATATAGAATCAAACAACACACCATCCAAACGATGATTATCATAACACATTCACAACACAAACAACACAACATCCAATACAAACACTACAGCACAAATGCACAAATCTCACAGACAACATAACATACTATACATATCAAAACCAAAATCAACAAGTTTTCAAATTCAATCCTAATATATCCAATCCAACAAAGATGAATATCTCAAATTTAACTATAAACCCCCCAATCCCACTCCAAAATTAAATAATAGTATACAATCATATAGAAAATATAATAGATAGGTTATTAATAAAATAAAAAAAATAGTTATATATCATTAATATTATGACTAATAAATTGAATTTAAACTAAACAAACACTATAATATAAAAATATTAGTTAGACAATTGTTTTACATACATGAATGCTAGTTTAGATATCTACTGATGGTGGGATATAGAATAGATCTATAATGTTCTTGAAAGGATATAATATAATTAGAGATGCATTTAATATGAAAATTAATAGATATATTTTGCATATTTCACGAGTATAAATAAAAAAAAAAGTTAAAGGTCAACACACTTCTCAGTCAACTACTGATCAATATCGTGAGGGTTCTAAGGATCCTGAATCTCCTAAAAGTTAGAACGATACAACATTTAACTCATTTGAGCCATGAATACTTGCATTTCACATCCAATTTGCTCATATCTCATTTGAGTTTGTCGAGACTCTTGAAATTCTTGCTCTAATGCTGATAGTTAATTCTTCAAATCTTGATTTTCTTACTTTAAGACTTCTACTCTTGTAGATGATCTGTTGGGATGACCTCTGACCCTAGGAGTCATCACACGATCATATATGACTCTTGTCTGGGACCTAAGACTATAAAAGGTGGAGGTCTTTTTCTTTCTACCGATCATATCATAATATATCTCATTTAATTGGTCGCCTCACCTCCCCATGTAGCAGACTGAGACATCTATGCAATTGTAGCAGTCATTTCTTCCTATTTAAATAAAAAAAATATTCATATCAGATATACAATTAGAAAAGCTAATCATTGTTATAATGGTTAAGTATATTCAAGTTTATATTCTTACGTCTAATGTCGACGATTAATGATCGACAAATGTATCATTCTTTATCTTGTGTGTCTTGAAAAATACCTCCCAACAAGTAGGAGGTTGTTGTAGTTCACTTTCTTGACTATTAAATAATATAATTAAATAAAAATAAATTTATTGATAGTTAAATTATTTTTATATGAATTTATTAATTGTAAACTCACTAAGTTTATGGCATGCTCAACGATCGATTGGGATCCAGCTATATACTTTGTGGATCTGGTATTAGAGCAAAGTAGACGAGTGTTTCTGTTGACTCGAACTATCATTGAATTTGTCTGTCATTTGTCTGTAGACCATATCGCTCATTATGTATCCCAAATATCAGTAAGGATGACTTGTACAATTTTGTCTACATTTGTATAATAAATCTTTGTATAGTTTGGCACAAGTAGCGTACCAAGTTGCATAAAATGTCACCTCGTGTCATGGCTCCAAAGTATATTTTTTCTATAATAATAAGTTCACAAATTAGTATAAAAAAAGAATAAATTCAATTCTATAATAAAAATTACTTATAAAAATTTCTCATCCCCTAGTCCACATGCCTCCATGTAATACAAGAAGGGGACACTCGTTCTTTAAATTTTAATAATATATATGCTGGCACCTGATGATCATCTGGAGTAAAACTACATCAAAAAATTATAAATATTAGAAATATTATTCTTAAAAAAATAGTGAATTGGAAAATTATTAATAACACTAATACTTACCAACCCTGAATAATCTGCAACATGTAGATGCAATCATGGTTTTGATGTGTGTGTCAAAGAGTTTAAGTTAGACTTTCATATTGCTTTGATATGTGTTTGAGTCTTGTAGAACTTGGTGAAACACATAAGCAATTTAGTACGGCCAAGACTTAGGAAATCTCATCCTAGCGCTCGGATTATTGAGTCGGTAAAGGATGGTGTATCCGAGGGACCGCCGGACAAGGAGTACCAGTGTGAGTAAATATAGGAGACCAGTCGACTGGTGGAAGTACCAATCGACTGGTCCCAATTTATGAAAGTCATAGAGTGTTTCTGTTCTCAATAGGTTTGAAGACCAGTAGACTAGTAGAGACACCAGTCGACTGGTAGCTAGTTGTTAATGCGACTGTTGAACAGAATCGTAGATTTTATGGTGACTATTGATTGTGTCCAACGGCCGCATCAGTCAACTGATGTATGGATCAATCGACTGGTATTGAGATAAGTTGACTTTGTGTTCAACTCTTTT
The DNA here is from genome assembly GCA_037974815.1 of Kaempferia elegans. Classification (NCBI taxonomy): domain Eukaryota; kingdom Viridiplantae; phylum Streptophyta; class Magnoliopsida; order Zingiberales; family Zingiberaceae; genus Kaempferia; species Kaempferia elegans. Next base: position 4,633,915 of record JBBPFQ010000107.1, on the reverse strand, counting down.
CTTTTATTTAAGGGGAGCTTGAGATATGGAGAAGGATACTAATACCCCTGTGAAATTCTCTTAAGTGTTTGCTTTCAAACTTCCAAGCCTACACTCTTCTCCTAATCCTAATTCACAATCTTGTAAAGGAGAAGAGCACCTTGTGAGAGGTTTACTCAACTGAGAAGGAGGATCTTAGTGGAGGCATTGCTTGTGCGTATGGACCCTTGGATTAGTCACCTCTTCTTGAGGTGGAGACCAAGTAAATCAAGGAGTTAGAATTGCCTTCCTTTCTCTTTACTTTGCTTTTCAATTTGTTTTAGTATTTACATTGCACAACTAACTAACGTGTAGAAAGATGTAATTGGGGGTGACCGAGCTATTCAACCCCCTTCTAACCTGCCACCGATCTCCTACACAAAATAGTCTAGCCATTGGGTGTTGCTGCCTGATCTGACATATATATTTGTACAATTACACTATAATATATACACAAATAAAATAATAATCAAATCAGAGCAATAATGACTTATAGGGTAAAACTAGTAAGATTTAGATTTTAAAAAAATTACCTTGACATTAATGGCTTTAGAGTAGAACTAGTGAGATTTAATAATCTCAATCATTAACATTAACATTGTGTATGCCCTTCTCACTAGATTCTATTAATTCAACATGTTCCTCAATGTTAAACATCTCTCCACCATCTATATCAATGTACAACACATTAACATTTACATGTAATTGAGATGTTGATTGAATTTGATAATCTACTGAATGTATCTCCACTTCTTTATTTTGAAATGCATCATGATTTTGGGTAATGGTGGAGTTCGATATTCGTATGGTCGAGCAAGGTTTTGTTCGATCAACTGTTAACCATTCACTAGCTATTCTTCTCTTCATCGAATATTCAAGATAGAAATTTTAACCCATTTGTACCACGAAAATAAAAGGTTCAGACTTATTGATGCTTTTGTTTACATTAATTTCAACTATATTGTATTTTGATTATATCCTTTTACCTGTTCTTGGAGTTGGATCACACCAAAAACTGGGTGAAAATGCATGCTCAAGCTTACATAGAATGAAAGGAATGTCTACTTCTAGCTGAAGCATATCGGTTGTCATAATACACTCCATTGTCAAATCTCTGAAAAATATACTCAATTTTATAAGTACTTACTAAACATTATAAGGTAGCAGGTCATGGAAAATTATTGGAATAAGTCTTTGTTGATGGAGTTGCAAGGCTGTATACAACAAAAGTTTCACATTAAAAACATATGGAAAATATCATGAGTTTATAAAAATAAGATATCTCCATTGGTATGAGATATTTTTGATAGAGCCCAAAAATAAAATCATGAGGGCTTAGGCTCAAAGTAGAAAATATCACACTATTGTGAAAATATGTGAATTATTTTAGACCTATCAATTGGTATCAGAGTCTGAGATGCCAAAAGGTCTAACTGTCGATTGTGTATAGAGTTATGTTCTAATTGATCTATGTGAGTAGAATATTGACCTCGAACAAAGAAAGTGAGAGATCTCATATCTAGATCATGAGGACTAAACATTAGGCAGGAAGTCCTGATGGCCAGCTAGGCAGAGAAACCCTAGTTGCGGCTAGGTAAGGAAGACCTAGTAAGTCAGTTGGACTAAGGGGCAAGGAAGTCCTAGTATGTTGCATGGATCGAAGGACAAGAAGACTTAGTAAGTTGGTTGGACCAAGGGACAGAAAGACCTAGTGGGTCAAGGATCGAACGTCAAACGGATAGACTTTTCGCTTTAGGGAGCCCTATGGTCCTTTATTTGAGAGGAGATTATTGGAGTTGCAAAGTTGCAAACAAAAGTCTCACATTGGAAACACATAGCAAAGATCATGAGTTTAAAAGAGGAAGATATCTCCATTGGTAGAGATCTTTTGAGTAGAATCCAAAAATAAAGCCATGAGACTTGCTCCAAAGTGGACAATATCATACCACTGTAGAGATATGTAAATTCTTTTGGACCTATCATTTGCATGAACACATTACAGTTATTACTCTTCATTACAAACAATTTTAACTTGTTCATATCCACGTATCGGGCCATATTTGAGTCATACCCATTAGGGAATTTGATTTCTTTCAACCAATTATATAAAACTTGTTTACCTTCTTTATTCAATGTATAACAAGCCTTTGGAAAGTTGAATATATAGAGATGAATGTTGTGTTATGACTCAAGCACATGAGTAGAAGATGAAAGTTACAGAGATGAGGATATTAAAGTGGATATGCGAACACACAAGGATGGACAAAATAATAATTGAAAATATTAAAAAGAAAATTGGGTTACACATGACTCCAACTATGCACTCACTTTAGGAATATCCTAATTGGGAACATCCCCACTATGTAAACATATGACTCCAACCATTCACTCACTTTGGGAACATATCCGCTAGGAACATCCTCGCTCTGCAAAAATAGGATTCCAACCATGCACTTACTTTGGGAACATCTCCATTTTACAAACACAAAACTTCAATTGCGCACTCACTTTAGAAGCATCCTCTCTTTGCAAACACAACTCCAACCGTGCATTCACCTTGGGTACATCTCTATTAGGAACATCCTCGCGTTCTTCTACTTCGACAATGACATTCCCTTGAGGAAATCTTGCTAATTCTTCCCTTCTTGTTAATATTATTTTTCTCTAATCGAATTTCATTCGAACTTGTTCTTTAGTTCGACTTGAAGTGGGGACAAGTGATGTATTTGGAAATAATCCATCCGGATTAGCTACCCTCTCTCTCCTGCATGTGGAACAAATATCCCCTCTTGGGCTTCGCTCGGCTAGTAATCTATTGCCTATGGGAATTAACCCCTGACATTTAACCCATGCGTGTTGGGTGATGAGGTATGTATGGTGGCTCATGTGACATGCTTCTATATGCTATATAAGGCGGCGTTTCTACGGTCGATAAAAGGATGGTTTTCTTTCACATTCATACAGAGGTCACTCTTCCCCCTTATTCAGTCTCCTCCACTACAAGAAAATAGGGTTTCAGAGACAAAAAATTCTGTCTCTTAAAGTCATTTTTTTGTCTCTAAAGAATATTTGAGACGGAATATTCTGTCTCAAAAATCCGTTAGTGAAAACCCGTTGGCTAATTTTGAGACAGAAATATTTCGTTTATAATTTCAAAAATGGATTTAAAACTGTTTATAAATTTGTTTTTATTTACCCAACTAAAAATAATTTCAAATTCAAAATTTGTTTCTAATTTTGTTTTAAATCCGTCATTAGTCTATCTCAAATTACATAGAAAAATATAATTTTAATCTGTTTATAAATATATTTATATTTATAATTTTGTTTATAAATTGGTATATAAATTTTGTTTAAAATTTTGTTTTAAATTCGTCATTAATATGTCTCAAATAACATATCAAATATGATATTAATCTGTTTATACATTCGTTTATAATTTTATTTATAAATCCATTTATAATTTCATTTTAAATTAATCACTAAATTTATATTATATTTTTATATTTCTCATCCACATAATACTTTAAACAATTACACATTTCAAACAAATTAAAAATATTTAAAACAATTAATTTCTCATATGGAAGTATCATACAACTAATATTAAAATAAATAAATATTTACATCATCTAAATACACTTAACTATTAATCAAAGATAAAGTAATTTAATCTTTATTTCACCTATTACAATGCTCACGGTGGAGAGATAATTTCTTCAATTTCTTGAGATAATTCTTTGTTTTTCTCATTGGAGCGCATTTCATTGTACTTCCATTGTATGATCTTCTAAAGTGTTGATTGCGTCCAAATTAGTACACCCTCCCCTTACATAGGTCGCCCACCACATCACACCATGATTTGAGATTGAATGAAGGCTGAGAAGACTGATCATCAACATTTTGTCTCTCTTTATAGTGTTCCTGTCCATATTACAATAGCTTATATTGGTTTAACAAATATAAAAACAAACAAGTAAAATTAATACAAGATAATAAAAAATTAATGAATAATTAATTATGTTGACTTACACTAACTCGAGCCGATTTGTTATCCACAAACTCTACAGTACCTTGCTTTTTTTTATGCATTCGTTCACCAATCTCAAATTTATCCACTTCTCGTCCCAAATCTTTTTTCTACAATCATACATAATATATGTCAGCTTAGAAACTTATTTAATTTCAGCAAACTGAAACTAACAACACAAATCAATAAGAACATAAAATTCAGAATCAACATCAAAGACTTTAAAATTACTAACCAACAAAACTTAAATTGGTAATACTCATACAATCTGAAAAGTATTTGTCAAAGTAATACTCATGCACTAAGATCAAAAGATCTACCAGAAACAAGAACAGAAGCACCCGCCTCAAAGTGTGACCGTGTCAGAGAAATCCCACATCACACCGCTCATCACAAATCAAGGTCCTGCAATACACATATAATTTATCTAATTACATATGTTACAAATAGCTAATCACATACGAAATGAGTAGCTAACCCTATTAATAAATTAATCTTTAGTAAATTTTTTTCCCAAAACCTCTCCAATCGATCAACCGGATCTAACATAATTTTCCCAATTTAACCCATTTAATAGATTCCCTTTTAAACCCTAATCAAATCCATCCTATTAAATTAGGTTTACCCATCATAAATCTTAATTGAATCCATTGAACAACAAATATATCATAGCAAATCACAATATCAATCCAATGATCCCAATAATGATTATGCAATCCATCTATATCAACCAATCATCAAATAACACTATCATGAATCAATGTACCATTACATCGGATTGGGTAAACCCAAATATACCATCATCAAATTGGTTTTAAGTAACCCTAATAATAATTCTATAATCCATATATATAACCTAATTACAAAATACTCACAACTAAATTATCTTTGCCTTAAACTAGTTGAATCATAATCACATACAAAACGATCATAATCATTCCATAATCTTTCATCAAATTGTATCATGCTAAGCTCCAAAGAAAACTCACCCAATTACCATCACTAAAAGCTTAAGCAAGTCAAACTAAACTTTCCAATTTAATTCAGTTCAAGCATATATATCAATTTATAACTCACCTGAGTTTGATGCCTAAAGAAGATCACTACCGGAATTGATGGCCGGAGAAGACGATGCTGCTGTCCAACAGGTATTGAGGCCTCAAAATCAGCCACTAGCATAGATCCCATGCTAAAATCACAATCAAAACATTCTCAACAATGTACAAGACCAAATTCTTCATTCACAACCTTCAACCTATCCACTTACCCCTCAATCAAGATCCACAACCACTCGGTGAAGGATCCTACGGCTGATGCGACGAACAGGGCACTCTCCAACACAGCCGGCGTTGGAAGCTTGGGCGGCGGCTGAGTTCGGGAGAAGAAAGGAGGCGGCTAACCTCCCTGTGGTGGAGATTGAGAAGCCCGATCTGGTAGGTTAGTGACTTGGGCAGATTGGGCTGGCTCGGCATCAACTAGGTAAACGGCGGCGACTGCTCAGGAAAGAGAGGAGCGATGGTCGCCTCACTGTGCAATCACAGTGGCGGCAACAGCTCGCGGCCGGAGGTGTGCGATCATCGTGGTCGTTGCCGTCGTCACCTGGCAGCCGGCGCGCGCGACACAGGGGGAGTAGCTAAGGGTGAAGGAAATCGGCGATTAGAATCGGGAGAGGAGGGAGAGGTGTCCGTCGGAGATGGAGTGGACAGTGCTGGCGAGCTCCTCCGTGTGGCATATCGGGCACGATCGGTCGGCGACCAGAGAGGATGGCGTCGGCGCAGTTAGGGTTGGCGTCGGCGCAGAGAGGGTTTTGGGAAGAAAAGTGTCGGGCGGAATAGCAACTGCGATAATAATACATGTATCCTAAGTTCGTATCCCAATCTACTCCCACGCATATTTTAACTAGGTCTTCTATTAAGTCTATCTCCACTCAAAATAGATTATACAAACTCCGATAAATTTCTAAATAATTTCAAAAAAAATCTGAAAAGTCCAATAATACTATTTTTTTAATAATATTTATTATTTTATTACCGTATATTACAAACTGCAACGCTGACTGCATAAGAGATTGTTTCGATTGTCGACATTAGGGCTGCCAGCGATAGCGATAGAGTGGTGGCGGCGAAGCACATGAAGGGGGAAGGTTGGCGCTGGCGAATTGAACGAAGAAGGGGAAGAGGGGATTCGGTGTATAAGAACTAAAGACTTAGATTTTATTTAATTAAAGTTTAACTTGTTTTCTCAATCAACTCTCACCTTATTTATATTTAAATTTCAAAGAGACTTTTTTTAACCTTAATTAATTCATCCCTTAAACGTATCACACAGACTCCATTTAAATCTAATTTTTTAAATAAAAATTCTCAAAAAATTCTATAAAATTATTTCTCCAATAATATTTATTATTTAATGGTCGTATCTTACATTTTAAATTTAGTCATAGATTTTTTTAATATTATATTTTATTAAAGTGAAATGGATTAACAATTTTGTTGTAATGTGTCTCTAATTTATATAAATTTCAAATAGAGATTTTCACTGTTTAGAAAATTTTATCAATTTTATATAAATTTGAAAAGAATTATTTTTTAACTAATTTTTTTATTCAAATTTAAACAAATTTTGTGACCGAACTTATATGGTTTCAAATTCTGTTTATAATCTGTATTTATATTTGTTTATAAAAAATTTATTTACAATTTTATCTTAAATTCATTTCAAATTCTTTCTCATTTTTTTAAATATTATATTTTATTAAAGTAAAATAGATTAGTAAATATGTTGCAAATCCATTTTTAATTTATCAAAATCAAAATCATATTTTAATTCTATTTAAAATTTTTTTTATCAATATTTATATAAATTTAAAACTGATTATTATCTGTTTCAATTATTTTATTAAATTTCAAACGAATTTTGTGATAAAAATTATACGGATTCACTATTTGTAATATGTATTTATTTTTATTTATAAAAATTTATTTATAAATTCATTTCTAATTACTTTTAAATTTATTCTCAACCTTTTTTCAATATCATATTTTATTAAAGTTAAATGGATTAGTAATTTCATTTCAAATATGTCTCTAATTTATATAAATCTGTAACAAATTTTATTTCAGTTAAAAAATTATCAATATTTATAAAAATTTGAAATGGATTATTTTCTATCTCAAATTTTTATTAAATTTTAAACAAATTTTGTGACAGAAATTATATAGTTTCAAATTCTGTTTGTAATCTATTTTTATTTTTGTTTATAAAAATTTATTTGTAATTACGTCTCAAATTCATTTCAAATTCCATCTCAATTTTTTTTTTCAAATATTATATTTTATTAAAGTGAAATGGATTAGTAATTCTATAGCAAATTCATCTATAATTTATCTAAATCTGAAATATATTTAAATTTTGATTAAAATTTTTTTATCAAAATTTATATAAATTTGAAACAGATTATTTTCTGTCTCAATTTTTCATTAAATTTTAAACAATTTTTATGACAAAAATTATATCATTTCAAATTTTGTTTGCAATTCGTATTTATTTTTGTTTATAAAGAATTATTTGTAATTTCGTCTCAAATTTGTTTCAAATTCCGTCTCAATTATTTTTTCAAATATTATATTTTATTAAAGTGAAACGGATGAATAATTTTGTAGCAAATCTGTCTCTAAATTAACAAAATTAGAAACAAATTTTAATTCCGTCTCTATTATCTGTTTCTGAAGCCCTGTTTTCTTGTAGTGTTAGGGGTTTGTTTAGTTGAAAGTTATGGTTGATAATTTTAATTATCTACTTAAGATTATCTAAAATTATGCTATTTAATCTTCAATTAATTAGTAATTCATAAATAATGGAGCTTACTCATCACGTCACTAAATAAGAGTATAATCCAGAATGTGAAATAAAGTGTGAGATTTTATATAATTTCGGAGTTAAAAATAAATAAATAAACAAATAAATTTTCTCCAAAATAAGTATTTCAAAAGTTAAACCAAACAATATCAGATTATATTTTATTCCTCATAATCTTAATTTTATAATTATCTATAATTATATAACTAAGATTATGAATGATAATTTGAATCAAAGTACCCTTCTAATTATAAATTATATTCAAATGTGACCTACGATCTACACATCCACAATCCATTATCCTCACAACCTAATAACCACAAATGCTATTGAAATTAAAATCACCCTGGGCAAATTTAAGATTTAGGCTCTTATCCACTTTCGGATATGTTTTCCTATTTTTAGCTTTTAATTCTGCAATATCAATGTAACTTACATACCATAGGAGACTCTTACCCAAATAACTTTGGCACACCCTCTAATATACTCTCTTATGAGAATTATCTTAGCATATCTAAGAATGTTGTTTGTTAAAGTGGATCTCCATATGTATTTTTCCTAATTTGCTTTGACAGTCGATGAAATTTTTTTATAGAACCCGATTAGTCACTCAGGTTTGACGTTAGCTGATTTGATTAATCATTTTTTTTCTTATGAGAATAAACTTTTACTAGAAATGATACTTTCAAAGAAAGTTTGGCACGAAACTCTTAGGACGAAACTCTTAGGGAATGAGTCATCCCTGCTTACGTGGACAAAACGTGATCCATGCGACAAAAAAAACCACGATCCATGCGGCCAAATTTCGAACCCTAAGCAGCGAAAGTCGCGACTTCCTTCTTCTCCGTAGCACCGCGACTTCCTTGTCCTCCGCCCTCTCCTCTTCTTCTCCGTAGCCCCACACCGCAGCCCCTCTTCTTCTCCGCAACCCCACACCGCAGCCCTCTTCTCTTCTTCTCCGC
>JBBPFQ010000107.1:4559940-4573806 GCA_037974815.1 Kaempferia elegans | reverse complement strand
GACTCTCTTGACCTTTCTTTGCAGCCTTGACCTCTTGCCTTCAAGCTATCTTCCTTCGGCTCTCGTCCCTCAGATGCACATGAACTCGTGGCTCGTCTCCATGACATCCTTCACGTATGCCTCGAAGTCTCCTTCCCTCGGCCTTGTCATTGCTGCCTTGTCCACGGTCCCTCGGATGCGCCATCCTTCTCCGGACATCAGGTCATCAATCAGAGTCACCATCATACCTACGATTGGACTTATGTTGCCAAGACTACACACTTGGACTTACACAGTCAAGCCTATGATTGGACTTACGTTGCCAAGACTACACACTTGGACTTACACAGCTAATACTCTACCTGGACTTTCCTCCTTTCCCAAGCCCCCCTTGGACTTCACTTGTTGTACCTATCTCCTGCATACTTCCAATGCATATTAGATACAACAATAAATCTAACTTAAACCTTTGCCAAAATATCAAAACCTAGGGTGCCTCGATTGCTCCAACACCAAAGTGGTGTTGGTTTGAGCAAATCAGAACCACTATTGGTGTTGGTTTGCGCAAACCAGCACTAACACGTTGATGTTGATCTTGGTGCTAGTCTTTAAAAACTTATAAACCACCACCACCTTACATGTATGAGAGAGATTTACATGCAGAGAGAGAAAAGAGGGGTTAAAAACAATTTAAATTTAGGCCTCGTCAGGTGCCCACCATCGCTCATGTTGAGAAGCGTAAGTGGATCAAGCAACCCAACGCCACTAATGGTTCAAACTGTATAGGCGTTTGAAAATACCCAATATGAGATTTGAACTATAATTATATGGAAATGAGTCTTACCTCTTACGACCAACCACACTAGTGGGGCGGTATTATAGATCTCCTTGAAGCTAAGGGCATCCACATGGGAACTCCCACTGTGGACGTGGCAACATGGAAGGAGCACCTTCAATTTCTTGAAGGAGAAGCACCATATTTATGGAGCTGCTCCTTCAAGTTTTTTTTTTAAATTATTATTAAAATAATTTCTGTTTTTTAATATTTAAAAAAAAACTATGGCACAATGGCTAACAAGATATCTTTTTTTCATTCATCTAATCATTCCCTTTACTCTATACTTCTTTTTTTTTTCCTTTCATTCTTTATTTGTATTATAGATGAAAATTTCAATGTCTTTTACAAATCTATTGAATTTTTCAAATATAGAAGAAAATACATCTTCTTGAAATACTTGCATTCCTCCAAATATCCAATATCCTCATTTTTTGTCTTACACACAATACACTTCAAAATTTTAAAATATTTCATATGCTCCATAATATCCTCCAAATTTTCCAAATTTTTAAAGTTCTCAAAATTTTTTGATAAATCCAAGCAACGCCGCCCCAACTCCATTTGGTATGTATCCACTCCAAGATTGGTCAACCATAGAAAGCCAATCTGGGATACCTTCTCTGCCTTATGTATTTTCCCCTCCTCAACTATCAATCATGCATTCGAATGAATTAAGAATGACTACTATCGATCCATCTATTAGTGACAAAGAATCTCCAATGCGATCATTTGTTTCAGCAACTCAGTGGCCACCACACTCATCATAAGAAGTTGAACCGAAGAAAGATGATCCAAAATGAAGATTTTAATCTCTCAATGAATATGTGGTCCTTGTAAAGTCATGGGTAACTATTAACACTGAAGCCGTCATTGGTAATGATCAAAAGGATCAAGCTTTATGGAAACATATAGCTGATTACTACAACAAGCATCGACCCACGGAAACTTTGACAAAAAGCTATCAGTGGCTAAAATCACATTACTATAAGTTTGCACTAATGGTAAATGAATTTTCTGAAACTTATAATAATTTTTATACTCATCGTCAAAGATTTAGATTGACGAGAATGGGTTGGAGAACGCACTGAACATGTGGAAAGTCAACAGCAATAACAAGGACTTGAAGTATATACATGTGTGGAGGATTATCAGAGAGTATAAAAAATATGTTTCACAATCAGTTGCTCATTGCTCTAGCAAGAAGGTAAGGACATCTGAATCAGTAAGAACACTTCGACATCAAATCCAAATACAAGTGTTGATGTGTGACTTTGAAGTCTACATTTGTTAGATAGGGCAAAAGGCAATGAAGACAAAGGGCAAATCCAAAATTTGAGGGGATGATACAATGGAACAAAATATCGATAAGGAATGACAAGATATTAAAGAATATCAAATATAAAAAATGGCTTTACAGGAAGTAAATATCTTTCATCAGAAATATAAAATTCTTCTAAAAGATATTAGTGAGATGCCACAAGACAACTTCATAGAATGAGAAAGGTTGAAAAAAAAAATTAAAGAGAGACGTGGCAGTGTAGATGTGTTTAAATTTAATTTTATATATTATTATAATTTATTTTTTATTAATTTACTATAAAATTTATGTATTTTTTTAGTTATTAATGTTATTCCATGTTATAATTTATGAATTTAAATTTTATAAAAATTTAATTATATATAATGTAAAATATAAAAGAGAAATAAAAAATATATATAATGAAAAAGCATGAGATCATGAATAAATTGTTGAAAAGTTGGAAAGATATATAAAATTATTTATTTTTGACAAGGCACAAATATAATAATGAAGGAATTCTCCAAGAGCTCTCACAACTATGGATGCTCTAATAACCATAGGGAATGATCTTGTAAGCGTGCTTATTTTGTTTAACAGTTCAATTCATCCATCTCATTCTTCTCAAATTTATGTTATTTTGATTATACTTTTATACATAAATTCAACATAGTTTAAGAAAAAATATCCCCTCAAAATAGTGTAATGGTTAAGACATAAGAGGTTATCACATGAGGTCTTGAGATCGAAACTCGACACGTGAGCTTATACCTCCCCTATGTCTTGACCATTTACACTAATAGCTAATAATCACATGTAATTTACCTCTTCCATGTTAATCTAAAGATAGATTAACAGAGATGTTGGGGGAACAAATCACCTTTTACAACATAGTTTAAGAAAAAAAATCTATAAAATTAATTTTTTTAATAATTCAAATATCTAGATAGGTCTTTCAGTCCAACTAATCCAAGTGGACATCCCTACTCCATAAATCGGCCACTAAACAAATCTGCAAAACATAAGCAGCTCCTCATCCAATCACCAACGTCCTAAATTTTTCATCCACTAAAATAAAAAATTCCTATACTACACCATAACCATAGCTAAAATTTAAACTTGAAATTGTTACTTTAGCACCCAGCATAGCCTGAACCTTTTTATCATTAATATTTGAAGAGGTGATGGGCAGACACCATGAACCAAGAAGATCAATCAAAGAGTCGATTACGAACTTCAGTTGGACTTGAAATTTGATGAGCAAGGAAGCTCTAGAACTAAATGATAGTAGGAAGCATGATAATTACGTAATTACATATGGAGTACTGGTAGTGGTACACAACCTTGTATAAGGTTGCAATCTATTTGCACAGAAACGAAGTACTATCTAACTTCCTCAGTAGTCTGATTTTATTTTCACATCTCCATTCTGTAAAGTTTGCAGGGACTGTTCCGGCCTCCTTGATTCCTTCAAAAAAGAACTCATATGATCAGTAAAAAAATTGACTCTATTTTTTCTGGGCAAAAACAATTAGACCAAAAAATTGTCACTGTGAAATGTTTTGGATCTACAGTTGTTATGTAAAGAATAGAGATATTTACACAAGGAGTTTGGATGGTAATCTGCTAAAAGAAATGTGTTTCCAAAACCCATACAGTGAGCACTTGACAAAATATTGGCAACCTGTTGTCTATGTTAATATTCTATGTTTTCAAACCTCATCACTGCAGGTTAATGTACTCCATGGCTGACTAGAGCAGTATTTTCTGAATCTTTATACAAACTATCATCCTTCTTATTTATTTTAGACACGGTATTGTTATATGATTCGGTGTATGGCTAGTTATTATTTGTTGAAAAAGATGAACTGAATGTGTTATCTACTATTCATTCAATTGTACAAACTTATTAGCATTGGTTCTGGATAGCAAAAGAAATGTTAGATTTTAGCAAAAATTTAAGGATCATTCTGAAGAGTTAAGCTTTTGACTTACGGCAGCAGAAGAGCGGATCTCCCTGTACATGTCTACTTCATCAGGGAAAGCACGATCAAGTTCCTCAAGAAGATGCTTTCGAAAACTCTATTGCCATAGTATAATCATGAACCATTATGATGATATAAAACAATACAAGGAAAATGACTAATCAGGGCATGTATAAAAGCTATTGGCATTAAAATTATTCCAAACTAAGAAATTATAGTTAGTTACGCTCTCAGTTGAGAAAACATAGTACACAGCTCAACAAGATTAATGGCATTCAGGTTAAGAAATGCTGGACAGAACTGGACTATGTTTGATTCCTTGACACAATAATCTATGTGAAGCTTGGCCGGGCAAACACCCAAATGTAGAACAAAGAATTGTTACCTTGCACATTCTTACCCTGCACACTCATGGGCACAGGTCCGGGCGCTCGGAAGCACCTCCAGGCAGCCAGATTCTCAAAAGTGAATAGGACGGCCGGAGGTGCTTCCTGATGTTCGGACTTATGAGGGTCGCCCATGAGTATGCAGGATAAGGGTATGCAGGATATCATTTATATATATATATAATTTTGACTTTTTCTCTAAGAAATAAAGGATTCTCAAAAGTACCATTCAATTAAAAAAAAAATATCTCCCTTCCAAGGTTCAATGGTGTAGAAAGGACTCAATAGAGACTAACAACGCAATATACACGTAATTACATTCAACTTGAAATATTGACTTTAATGCTAAAAAATTGTTGACTCCAGATTAAAGGTCAGCAAACAAGTTATTTACTCATTATGTAGATAAACATGACAGCTTCAGCTAAATGAAAATAAATATGAGGATTAATGTGAAAAAATCTACATTCCTTTAGAGAAAGATTGCTTAATCAAGGTTCATATCATCAATCATTTCGTATAATTTTGAATTGTAAAGTGCATTAAATCATGAATGTGTAAGGTTCATTTAAAAAATATAAAATAGGACAAAAATGTTTCCTCACATCTTATATATCTGTAGTGTATTTGCCTAATTTCAGAGCACAACAGCATACCACCAATGGAAATATTGACCATGATTTATAATAACAAAAAGAAATGTAGGTCATTAACGGATAAATTTTCCTTAATAGACGGTTAACCTAAAAACGCTGGGTTGATGGACCGCTCTCGCTGAGAGCACCCCAAAGAGGAAGGTAAATATGATGTCAAACCTTGATTCTAATCAAAGGAACACTATGAGCATGGTGTGAGAAGATTAGAATCACGTTGGGCCTGATCTGACTCAACCCTACTAGATGGGTGCAAGTTTGCAGAAATCCAAATAGCCTAGGTCCATGGATTTCGGTCAAAACCTACCGATCGAAGTAGAGAACTCATATTGCATCTATTTCAACTCTTGTGGATTTCTAAAATTGCAAGGAATCCAAAGATGCCCTCCATTGCTTATTTTAGGCTCCCTAAATGTGCTCCAATATTATGCTAACTTTCAACTAGAACACTTGGGCCTGATCTCCTAGAGACAAGGATCAACATGGACATAATCTTCTCATGCCAGGTCCAACGTGGTCCTAGTCTTCCCACACCATGCTCATAGTGTCCCTTTGATCAAAACTAAGGTTTGACACCACATCCATAGTTGTTTAAGGAGTAAGGCGCCTAAAAGCACATAGATGTCATGGGGCATGAGGCACACGGCGCAATGTGAGGCGCATGCCTTACTAAAGTGAGGCACTCTGGGTATAAATTTTTACAATTAAAAAATTTCTGTCAAAATATTTCACTAACAAAACTATATATCATAAAATATTAAGCAATAACATAAATATAAAATTTACTAACAAATAACTACATTATGTGCACAATTCAAAATTTAAAAATAAATTCAAATAACTAAATCATCAAAATGTTCATCATCTTCCTCGAGCATATCACTAGATGTTTCAGATTTGTATAGCTAAATGTTCACCATTTCCTTAAGACCGATTTCTTTCTCTTTTTCAATATGGTGCGCGCTTAAGGCGCATAGGCACAAGAGGTTGGCCTGGCTGCGCCTTGCTACGCCTTTAATAACTATGACCATATCGACCTTCCTCTTACTCAATCCTACCAGATGGGTGCAAGTTTGTATAAATTCAAATAGCGAAGATCCATTAGTGGGTTTCGGTCAAAATCCACCGATTGACATAAAGAACTTATATTGCACTCATTTCAAATCATGTGGGTTTCTAAGATTGTAAGGAGTTCAAAGGTTCCCTCCATTACTTATTTTGGGCTCCCCAGTGCAATTAAACTTCTGTGGGGCATGTAAAGAAGGGGGAAAAAGTTTAATCGGAGGAAATAGAAGAGAGATGAAAGTTGTATGTAAATGTCCCCTCATTTGCATGCAATTAAACTACTTACCAAACCTGACTTTTTTACTTTCTTTCCTCTCACATTTGCATGCAACTTTCCCCTCTCTATTTGCTTTCCTTCGAACTTTTTGTTTTTTCCTCCTTTACATGTTCCACAAAAGTTTAATCCTGGAGCACCTATGGGGAGCAGGAAATAAGTAACAGAGGGCACCTTTGGAATGTTTGTAATATCAGAAATCCACAGGATCTAAAATGGGTGCAATCACTCTCTATGTCGATAAGTGGATTTTGATCGAAACCACTAATGGACCTAGGCTATTTGGATTTCTATAAACTTGCACCCATCCGGTAGAGTTGAGTGAGAGGAAGGTCAATATGAGGTCAAAGCTTAGTTCTGATCAAAGGAACACTGTGAGTATTGTGTGGGAAGACCAGGACCACATTGGGCCTGATATGACAGGATCAGATCCACGTTGGGCCTGATCTGACTTCACCCTACCAGATAATGCAAGTTTGTAGAAATTCAAATAGCCTAGGTCCATGTTTCGGTCCATTTTTCGGTCAAAACCCACTGATCGACCTAGAAAGCTCAAATTGCATCCATTTCTAGTCCCGTGGATTTCTAAAGTTGCAAGTAATCAAAAAGTGTCCTCCATTACTTATTTCAGACTCCCCAGAGGTGCTCCAGTATTATGCTAGCTTCCAGCAAGAATACTTGGGCTTGGTCTCCTAAAGACGAAGACCAACATGGGTATGATTTGCTTATATAGGCCCAACGTGATCCTGGTCTTCCCACACCATGCTCCTTCTATCAGAACCAAGGTTTGACACTATATCTACCTTCCTCTTACTTAATCCTACCGATGAGTACAAGTTTGCAGTAATCCAAATAGCTTAGATCCATTAGTGGATTTCTGTCTTTGACATGGATAGCTCATATTGCACCCATTTAATGTCTTGTGAGTTTCTGGGGTTGCAAGAAATCTAAAGGACTCCTCCCTTACTTATTTTGGGCTCCATAAAGGTGTTCTAGGATTAAACTTCCGTGGGGCATGTAAAGGAGGAAAAAAGAAAAGTTTAATGGGAGGAAAAATAAGAGAGAGAGGAAAGTTATATGCAAATGAGAGAGGAAAGAGAGCAAAAAGTCAAGTTTGGCGAGAGGGGTAGAACGGAAGACCAGATAAATTAGTGCGCCTTTGGTAATTATCAAAGTATGATGCGCATTTTGATCAATTCCCAACTCTGTGTGCGCCTTTTGGGCAATTCCTGAAAAAAAGTTTCAAATTATCTTATTTATTTCATTTAGAATCAGAATAAAATGAGTTATATTTCATCATCAATAGCCTCTGAAACATGATAATAATCATTAGCTGCAGTCTGTTGACTTCAAGTCTCTACAATTTCAATTTGAGAAGATTTCTTCTCAATGATTGACAACTTCACAATGCCCATCGACTTTGATCTTAACACAACAAGACTCGTATTTCATTTTGAGAAGATTTCTTCTCAGTGATTGATAACTCCGCAATATCCATCAACTTTGGTCTTGGCACAACAAGACTTGTTCTTCATAATCACCAGAGTCAAGTCCACACTCACCGTAGACTATGGGACTTCAAGCAACAAGATTTATTCTTCCGTGATATCAACAACTCTAATTCCACCCTCTTTGTTCACCACTTCTATTACATAATATAATTCAATTTTTAAATAATGTACCGGGTTTAATTTTGGATTGGTTGGAAATAGGCATATTAATTTTGATGGTTTGGGCATATTTTCTGATGGGCTTTCCCACTCACCGCAAATAGGATTTGTATTCAATCATGTGGGATCATCGTGATTCTTTATCAACTCATGGTGCATGTTCTTTTACAATCTGAATCTACCAAAATTCATATGATAGAAAACACAATTCATATGATTCTAACAACTACGGTGACAATTTAAGTGTTCACTTGCATTGCAACAGATCTATGTCAACGAAACAAGTTTTTCTCTAGAAAGGAAGTTTAACTCTCCACTGCATTAAGTAGCCAAATAAGACACGATCCACAACTTCACAACATTAGGTAGCTTTAAGAAAAAAGATAAGAAAGATTAAGCAATAGACAGATATTCGTGTCAAATAAATCCCAAGAACAATGGAATCACGGCAATTTACCTTAAAAGCATCAGTCTTTCCTCTGGTTATCTGGTTTTTGGCAACACAACTATTTATCACATCCTTTGTGAACTCATCTGGATTCTTCCCATCATCTATCAAACTTCATGGAAAAAGTGAATCTTTTTAAAGCTATTCAAATACGGACAGTAAAGAAAAAGAGAAGCACAAATTAACGGAGATCAGAAACCGACTTGACGACCTCCAAAGGGATCTGCACGTTACACTTGTCCGCCATCTCCTGCATCGCATCGAGCTCCGATACCAAGGCGTTCCTGTGGTAGCCAAAAGATCAAACAAAACCCCCAGAATAAGAGGCACTAGCATCTCCGCGGGCAAGTGAAGTGGAAGAACAGAGAGGGCGAGAAGGGACGGAAGCCTTACAGTCTTTGGAGGAGAGGAAGTTGCGAGGCAACGCTGAAGGAAGATACCGTTGCGTAGAGCTGGTGGAGAAGACCGAGGGTCTTGTCGATGGATTTGATAACCTGATTGAGGTTCTGCTTCGCCTCGTCCACGGGGGCGGGGGCGGAGGCGACGGCTGAGGTCGGGTTGGGGACAGGCCTGGGTGTCGCCCAGGTGGCGGTGGAGAGACCGCCATTACCGGTGGCGGAGGAAGAGTTCTGCGGCGACGGATCCATGGAATCCGTAACGAGGTCACAAGGATCAAGAGACTATTGAAATCAAGCAAGTCGAGGGCCAAGAGCAACTTCATTAAGTGGCCCACTAGTAATATTACTGGCCGTTATTGGGCTTACAACAACAACAACAACATACCTATATTGAACGAGATGTATCACGAAATCTTAAATCATCTTTACAACACAATATTGAAGAATTAAAGAGAAAAAACAAATACAAAACCTCTATGTATATAATTCATGAATAAAACAATCATCAGTCTTGTATCTTGTTCTTTCACCTTACCAGTTTACCACATCTGGAGATGTCCAAACAGCAATCTTTTTTGAGCCAATTTGGCAAAGACTCCAACGTGCCCAATCCAATGAGTGTTAAGTGGTCCATCTTTTTGAGTATCTTCATGCTTTCTGGCAAATGCTTCACACCAGGGCACCCAACTATTTCCAACTCTGTGAGACCGCTGAACTTGCTCCAATCCCACGAGTTAGATGTCAACAGAGCTCCATTGTTCAACCACAGGCACAACTTCTTGACGGCTGCGAGCTCCACCTCCAATTGCTCTAGTTTGTGGCACTGAATTATCACCAATTCAGTGAGCTTTGGGAACAGTGCGGATTTCCTTGTCACCTTCGCCCATTTCTGTAGCTCAGGCATTTCAGAGAAAGTGAGCTTTGTCAGTGAAGCAAATGTGCCATTTAGACCATAGAATTCATCGTCCACTATACGCAGTTTGACCATCCCACTTATCTCGACAACCTCGAGGCGAGCTAATTGCCCGAGTGGGGGCAGACTCGTGCACTTCTGGAGGTTCACAAGCTTGATCTCTGTCAAGGTGTAGTGATATGGGTGCCCAATTTTAATCCACTCTGGGAAATCATTGCCTGAGTAAGAATTGATCTCCAGTGTTCTCAAAGCCGTGCCGGGTTGGAGGCATTCAAGTATTTCCAGCAATGAATCTGGGCTTGCATCGTCATCCCTATTCCAATGCAGCACCAAATTCCTAGTGAATCTTTTGTTCTTCAGCTTCATGGCTTCAGCATCATTCGTATTCGACAATCGTTCAAGGCCTCTTAACTGCAAGTCCTCTAGATACTTTAGCGGCCCTAACTCAGTGACCGTGCAACTTCCACATTCTTGGAGTGCAACAAAGCCTGACAACTTCCTGAGCTCAGTCAGTTGCCGCATCCCACTGGGCATTTTAGTTAATGACGAACACCCAACTAGACTAAGGCTTCTCAAGCTCTTCAGATTGCCAAACTCATCTGGAAACTCTTCTAACCGACGACAACATTCGAGGTCTAACTCTTGCAAATCTATAAGGCTCGTCACTGATTTAGGCAGCTTTGTGAGGTTTTCACAAAATGGTAGTTTCATTACCTGCAAGTTCTGGAGCTTGCCGATCCCATGCGGTAGTTCGCCGAGCTCGCGGCAATGAGCCAACTTCAAGATCTGCAATCCGCCGAGGTCGCAGAAGGAATCAGGGAGTGTAGCGATGTTGGACCAGGAGAGGTTGAGGTATCTCAGGCTGACCAACTTGCCTACAGTGGCAGGCATTTTCGCCATTTTTGCAGCTCGTAGATCCAACACACGCAAGTGTCTGAGGTTTGAAAAGTTGTATTTTAGCACCTTTTTAATCTTCTTCTTCTGTTCTTCATTTTCAGCAACAAGCACGGTCAACTTCAAAGTTCTCAACTTGGAGGGCAAGGTCACTGGTAGTGTCAAATCTGTACTCGGATGAATAATCACGGACAAATGCCGGCATTGCAGCTGGTGCGTTGATTTGGGAAAACCATTCGTGTTCCAATAACTTAGAACCTTTTTTTCGCTTTCAGAAGATTGTTGTGCTGCTTCAAGGATCGGCAAGCTGCGTATCAGATCGTTCGTAAGGCTTGGCTCTCGGAGCGAGTCTTTAGTCGCTAAGTCGCACAACGAGCGCTTCAGATTGCTTATCATCAGTGCTTTGTTACGTGAATCTTGGATGAAGCCTTGAGCTGCCATTATGTGGAACAAGTCTTCGTAGTCATGCTCATGATCCTGCTGAAACAATGAGGAGAACAAGTACAAATGTGCATCTTTAGGGAGAAGATACTGGGACGACCACGATCCAAAATGCTGTTGGTCCTGCAGTGGTTTCGGAAGCAGAGATTTTACTATTTGATCTTCCCATCGACTCACTTCGGTGCACTGGAGAGCTGAGCCCCAAACCTTGGCTAGCAATGGGCTGCCTCTACTCTTCTGGTGCAATTGACCAGCGAATCTGTCCAAGATAGCGAAAGAGGATTTGCGATTCTGTTTGTCCTCGTCGTCCTCTCTGATTAACGCTGATGCACGCCCCCGCAAGACAGTTGTCCATGAATCCCTCGATAAGCCCATTACGGTGGGTAGTTTTTGGAAGGTGGGATTCTCTTCGGGAATATCAGAATGATACGCCGAGGTTACGGCGACGACTCTGCTCCCCGACGACCCCAGGCGGAGGAAGACATGCCTCAGTTGCTCCCACCTGTCCCTGTCCTTCATCAGGACGGGGACGTCGTCGAGGACGAGAAAGTATCGGCCGACGTTGAGCTTCTTGCTGACGTCGAGCCACAGTTGTTGCAGATAATTCCGGTGGCCGCACGGCTCCTTGGTTATGGCCTCTATGAAGGCGCGGGCGACGTTCATGGGGTCGAAGGAGAAGGAATCAGGCGATACCACCCAGATGTAGTGTTGGAAGTAGTTGCGCACCCAGTCGTGGTGGAAGACCTTGCGAGCCAGGGTGGTCTTCCCCGTTCCTTCATTGCCGACAATGCAGAAGATGGTGGGAATTCCCTCGTACCGCTGCTGATTCTGAAGCACTCTTACAATTTTATTTGTTGCATCTTCGAGTCCCTCCACCTCGTTATTCAGGACGGTGGAATCTTCATGGCCGGCGTCAATGGAATCCATCATATCCGCTCGGAGGCCCAATGAGGAGGCCCCCCCGAACGCTAGACGATTCAACTTGCTAGCCGCCGCCGTCAGCCCCACCAGAATATCACCGCGAACTGACGGCGATTTCGGCGGCGGCTCCTTTGTTTGGCAGCGGAGAATTCTGCCGAGCAGTTCGTCGACGTCCGAAATGCCCTCTTCGACGTCGTCGGTCCATTGCTCGACGTCGGGCTTAGTGATCGCCGTCATCAGGCCGTGCATGTACATCGAGTTGATCTTCCACAGGCTGCCTTCGATCATCTCCAGATGGTTTTGGACTCTCAGCAGACGTGCCTGCTCCTTCAACGCGGGCGACGGCAGCACCTGCGACAGGATGCGCTTCAGATCCGCCGCCGCCATTCTTCTTCTCGCTCTTTCTTTCAAATCGCTTGATGCTTGAAGCTGTGCATGTTGCCAACTCCATTTATAGGATTGAATCATGCTTTTGAGATTGTGCCATGCTCACAGTGCGGGCTTCGAATCCAAAACCTTTTCCATTTTTGACCGCAGCACGCCAAGAACAATTTTTGCTGAAAACTTAAAACTAATTAGAAGAGGAAAGAAAAGCGTAGCTAGTCCGGTAATGAATTTATGCTTACTGATTCTCAAAGTTTGGTAGATTCTTTATTTTTTTTTCATTTCTTTTCTTTGTCTTTTTCTCTTTTTCTCTGTTCATCCTCTGTATTTACTAAGCTAGCTAGAGCGTGGTATCTTCCACTGAAGAAAGGAGCTACAAATAGAACTGACCGAGTGACCGTGGACTGGATCCAAATCGGATCTACCTGGAACTGGAAATGGAAATGGAAACGGATCAACTGGTTGATTATCTATTGACCCAGTTCAACGGGTTGATCTGTAATCCGACGACAGACCGAACTGACAGGTTTCATTCGTATTTATTTTTAAAAAAAAACATAATTTTTAAATTTTGTTTGAAATCGTTTCAATGAAAAAAATTTATTTAATAATATTTATAATATTTTAGTAATATTAATGGTACGGTTAAATATAAATCAAGTCATTATTTTTTAATTAAGCTAAATAATTGGATTTATAGTAAAACTTGTAGGGTTGATGATACTACTAATATAAGGGAGAGTTTGAACAACACCTCTAAAAAATGATTTTTCTTATTAAACATAATAATAATAATTTGAATAATAGGAGGACCCATCACTATAATGATAAAATATTTTAAAAAATAATAATCGATGAATAAAAGTAGTTTGACAATCAATTTTGTATAAATTTGTTTTGATAGACCAATTACAAAATACAGGCTAGTTTCAAAAGAGTTGGAACCATACCTATCAGAAATATGATTTTCTTATTAAAAATAATAATAATTTAAAGAGTGTGTAACATCCAAAAATTAAGTAAAATTAAATGGAGGATCAATTGTCATGCATATAAGTAAAGAAGGTATAAATATTTCAATTTGTAATAATAAAAATCACATTATATGCTTTGAGTGTAGGAAACAAGTACACTACAAAAGCAAGTGTCCTAAGTTGGTCAAAAGAAGGTCCAAGTGGCACCTAAGGGCAAGGAGAAGCCCAAGAAGGTCGATCCCATGGTACGAAAAGGCAAGAACCACGTTGTGTATTTTTCTTGTAATAAAAAAGAACATTACCGGAGTCAATGTCCAAATGGAAGGCTCAAGTCAAGAGGAAGCCT
>JBBPFQ010000107.1:4483650-4499928 GCA_037974815.1 Kaempferia elegans | reverse complement strand
ACCCATTGTAACAATTAACCATAGCGGCTAGCATAAGACTGTAATGGTATTCTTAAGATAAAATATAGGGTGGGATGTCATTTTGACATTTTTTTTTTTAAAAAAAGGCGTGATTTGTTTAATTTGGAATCTCCTTTTATTTTTGTCTCAGAAAATTATACAAGACATTTAATAGAAAGTATGTCGGTGATTTTTCAAATTTAATTAGGCTTTTTTCAAAGATACAGAGTAACGTTTTGGGGTTGAAAAATGAAATTTCCTTTTTCTTTTTCTTCCGTTTAATTCTGTCCGTCAAATGCCACGGTCCACTTCTGGAAGCTTTCAAGGTCTCATCAAAGTGCAAAAATAGCGTGGGGTGGCAGTGGAAGAAGTAGGCGGGCGAAGGCAAAGAAGCGATCATGGCGGGGACTCACGTTTTCGGCGAGATCATCGACGGGGAGGTGTATAAGTACTACGCCGACGGGGAGTGGAAGACATCGGCCTCCGGGAAGTCTGTCTCCATCATCAATCCCACCACCAGGAAACCTCAGTACAAGGTTCAAGGTGATGCTTGTTCTTCTTCTCTTGCTTCGTTTTTTCCCCTGGAACATGTTATTTTGTGCTCAAGGAATCTCCGGATTCCTGTGATCGTAACTTTTTTTTTTCAATAAGTTCATCTTCCGCTTGTTTTAGAACTCTAGATTTACCTATAATGGGAGGTTTTACGACTACTTGAAACTTCCCCTAAAAATTGGCATTTTGGGGAGGATTGAGGCTGCAATTTTCAGAGGATTGCCTCCGACTGAGGGTGCCAATCTCATCAGCACGCTTCTAAAGGGACGCGTGGCAAATCAGCTCTTTGAGATCTCATTCATCATCTTCATATTCAAGATCAAGGGGATTCCTGAATTCTCAGGAAACCAACAATTTTGTTTGGTCAATAAGAATCTAAAACGCTCAGATCAAAGTTTTACTGAGCTTGATGACTGAAATTACCACAACATTTCATTGTCCCACTTCCTCATCCCTTCTTTTCTTCTCTACTATGCTCTAGGACCATCTGACTATTTTCTTCTCCAGCATGAGAAAGAGGAACTTGGTGCAGCATGCCACAGAATCAGAGAAGTAGGCCAAAGTTCTCATCGGCCCTCGTATCAATCCTATTCATTCATCTACATTCCTCACCAGTCCATTGCCAATAAAGCTCTTCCTAGTTCCACCCACCTCGTCAGTTTGCATATCAAACACCAAACTTGAGTGTGATCCACCAACTTCTCATTCCAGTTGTGCACATTGAAGCAAAAAATAAATAAACAAATAAAAGTGATAACCCTCACCTCGAGGGTCCCTCCCCAAGGTGATATGGAAGGAGATAAATCAGGGAGGCTTTGCCCATCACAATGGCGCTTTGCACGTGATGCATTTCGCACACGTGGTGAATCAACCCTGTGACCAATTGCGGCAACACCACATGTAAGTATTAACTGTGTCATTCCGTAGGGGTCATTCCACTTGTGCACATGCCCATATAAGGGAATGCAGATTGATTTCTGTGTTTGTTTGATGTAGAAGAAATGAGCAAGCGACCACTTTTTTAGTCATTTCTACAGCTTGTCCATTGAGTGCACAGCATATTTCGTTGTGGTAGTTGAAGTTGGGAAAGGGAAGAGAAAAGAAGGGAGGACGAAGAAGACTAGGGAGAGTAAGAATGATAGAGAGGGAGGGCCAATCATTCTACAGACACTTTTTGTACTTTAGATCTAATTCATCTGCAAGTTCATTGTTATTGATTCTTCGATGGTAAGATGTTTTGCTAATCCAGTGCCCTATTATACTGTATTTTGTGTGAGAAAAAGGGAAAAAACTATTTTTTGTGCATTTAATATCTTACTTTCCCTGTTTCTTTCTTTTGATCTGCTAGCTATTTGGTACAGCATGCACACAGGAGGAAGTTAACAACGTGATGGAGGCTGCAAAGGTAGCTCAAAAGCTGTGGGCAAGAACACCACTCTGGAAGCGTGCGGAGCTCCTCCACAAGGCAGCTGCAATCCTGAAAGAGCACAAGAGCCCCATAGCTGAGTGCCTTGTCAAAGAGATTGCCAAACCAGCAAGGGATGCAGTCACTGAGGTAGAATTTATCATGGCTGTCTAGCTACTTTCTTCTGTTTGCTTCTATGCATCTGTATCTTGGTTAATGTACTCTACCGGCTGATTTGAAGGTGGTAAGGTCAGCAGATTTAGTATCATATACTGCTGAGGAAGGAGTTAGGATACTCGGTGAGGGCAAGTTCCTGGTATCCGATAGTTTCCCTGGTAATGAACGCACCAAGTATTGCCTGAGTTCTAAGGTGATCATCTTTGTTTTCTTCTTTTGTATTGGTCAATAAAACCTTACAATTTAAAATTCAGAAGACACAAGATGTGCACACAAGTAAATTGTCCTGTCTTATAGTAGCTTTGTAAAGCACCTGAGCAATCTCTGCCCATAGATCTCCAATTATAGCATGGTTATATAAATAAAAACTTGTATGTACTCAATGTGAATATGTGACGCAATCTGAGCTGCTTGCGGCTGCAAATCAAATAGTTTATATTTTTCTCCTTGGGCTGCAGTGAACTCTCTTTTTTCATATGAAGAATTATGGAAGTTTAATTACTGGAGCGCAACATATACATACTTTTCAAGTAGTTATTTAAAGATAAAAGGTGGAATTGCAAAATTGCAAACTATTAAAACAATCTAATCACACCAGATATGAATCTACGAGGTCATTTGCTGACCTCTGTAAATTAATCTTAGCTACAAATCTATTCAACTAGCAGTAAGTATAATATTCTAATTTTGGATTCTTTCTTTTTAGATTCCTCTTGGCGTTGTTTTGGCTATTCCTCCATTCAACTATCCTGTTAACTTAGCTGTCTCTAAAATTGCACCTGCACTTATTGCGGGTAATGCCCTTGTGCTCAAGCCTCCTACTCAGGTATGTAAATTTAGGCAAAGTTTTCATGTATACTACCAAGCTCTAGTATTTTTCTCTTTTCCCCTTTTTTCCTGTTTCCCTAATCTTGCAAATGCTATTGAGAAATCTCATCCCCCTATTATTGACCAGGGTGCAGTCGCTGCTCTTCACATGATTCACTGTTTTCACCTCGCTGGTTTCCCCAAAGGCCTCATCAGTGCTGTCACAGGCAAAGGATCTGAAATAGGTGATTTCCTAACAATGCACCCTGGAGTGAATTGTATAAGGTGCATATCTTGTTACAACTCTAAACTAGGTCAACTTTGGCACCCTTTCACTTTTACCAAGTCTTGTTGCTGTTCTATATCATCAGCTTTACTGGAGGTGATACTGGGATTGCCATTTCAAAGAAAGCTGGAATGATCCCTTTGCAGATGGAACTGGGAGGGAAGGATGCATGCATTGTACTCGAAGATGCCGACCTTGATTTAGTCGCTGCAAACATAGTGAAAGGAGGTTACTCTTATAGGTCAATTCTCATCTTTATTTCTTGTGGAAACCTGGAAGAGGCTTCCACAGTTTTCATTTGCTGGAGACTTTATTCGGCAAGATTCAAATTTTGTCTTCCGTTTGTTCACCACAGTGGTCAGAGATGCACAGCTGTTAAGGTAGTTCTAATCATGGAGTCCATCGCTGATGTTGTCATCGAGAAGGTCAAAGCAAAAATGGCAAAATTGACTGTTGGTCCGCCAGAGGAGAACTGTGACATTACTCCGGTTGTAACAGAATCTTCTGCAAATTTCATTGAGGATCTGGTTATGGATGCTAAGGAAAAAGGAGCAACCTTTTGCCAGGAGTATCGCAGGGAAGCAAATCTGATCTGGCCATTGCTATTGGATCATGTTCGGCCCGATATGAGAATTGCTTGGGAGGAACCATTTGGACCTGTACTGCCTGTGATTAGGATCACTAATGTCGAGGAAGGTATCCACCATTGTAATGCCAGCAACTTTGGCCTTCAGGTATGCTATTTTTCATTCTGAGGCAGGCCACAGATGACACTGAGCTTTTAAGAACATAAATATACAATTTTGACTCTTTCCCACAGATGATATGATCATAATGATATCTAACATTAAAACTTGCACTGAATTGGGACTAACTAGTGTTTTCTTTAGGGGTGCATCTTCACAAGAGACATCAACAAAGCAATGATGATCAGCGATGCCATGGAGACTGGGACAGTTCAGATAAATTCCGCACCGGCTCGAGGGCCTGACCATTTCCCATTCCAGGTGTTAAACCACTGCTTCTAATAGGAAAATGCATATACCTTGATCATTCATTGTTAATGTGGTTAAGTTAGGCAAATCTCAATTTCAGGGTCTCAAAGAAAGTGGAATTGGTTCACAGGGGATAACTAATAGCATCAATATGATGACAAAAATCAAGAGCACAGTTATTAACTTGCCATCTGCATCCTACACCATAGGTTAAAAGGATCTTGTAGATTTGTATAATGATCATGATGACGAAATTTCTAAATTGTATAGGTTTGGGTTTGACAATCTACTAGAGTTACTGTAATCCAAGTTCATAAACATGAGAACAGATCGTGTTGGGTGGTCTCTTGATTACATTTAACTGTTATTTTCCATTCAATCGATTTTCTAGTTAAGATTTGAAATGAATGGTGAAGGGCTGCTTCACTGCTAACCAATGTGAAGATTTAGGAACAGCATTACAAGATGTAAATTATATGGCCAAAAAAAAAAAATTACAGTTGCTCATCGTTCATGGATACTATAGCTCAGATGCTTGAGGTGGCAAAATTTTAGAAGTTACTGATATAGATCGCACCTTTGTCCTTTTATTTCAACAACAGCCACAATTGCATCAGTCGAGTAGAAATTCAATCTGTGACAGGAATTTGCAGAAATGAATCAAAATTGCAGGATGAATGCTCATTCAAGCTGTGCAAGAATATTGCTTCACAAGACTCCTCTCTCTAATCAACTCATGTAGATCCCGAACAATTTTGAACACGGCATCTGGGCGAGCTAGCTTTAAAGCATTCTGAGACATGGCCCTGAGTTCGTCAGATTTTGGACCAAACCACTGGGCAACTATCTTTGCTATCTCTTTGGGAGATTTTGAGAACTTCCCACACCCATTATCCACGACATAAGGAACATTACCGACTTCCTGTCATCAAGAATAGACTAATTCAGTCAAAGATCTTATGTCTGCAAAAGATAACCTAAATATTGGTCAACAAGTGCATGCAAAAGATCTTAATGATTGAATAAAAATCCAATAGTTGATCTCATTGATATAAAATTATTTCTAAGTTTAAGATTTATGAGACTACGCGTTTGAAACCAAACTAAAAGCGTACTAATTTCCCTAGAATTTCTTAAGATATAGGAGCATGGATCGCATTAAAATCTTTCATGTAACAATCCTTTAACCTTGACAAACAAGGTAAGCAATTTAAGTTCTCAGCTAAACAGGGTTTCCCATCTATAATCTAAGTTAAGAATGCAATGATTGAAAATAGGGAGCACCGCCTACCCAAATAGAAAAAGGTCCAACAAACTTACTTGACCTGCGATATATCCATTGAGAATAATAGGCAGTCCTCGAATCATGGCTTCTGCAATTGTTCCTGGTCCTGCCTATAGAATATACAAAATGATTTGGTGTTCCTTGGAATAATCGGAAGAATGTGGTGAAGAAACTAAAGCTACTGAGAATTCACCTTTGAAATTATGCAGTCACATGCACCCATGCATTCTTCCATCTTAGTAACAAAACCTTTTACCTAGAAAAATAAGAGGATTTAGAGACAAATTATTTGAACGTTAAATGTTACATTTTTCAAAGTCTTATTTTGAAGTGAATAACATAATGCAAGTAATGCGTCAGACAAAACATAGCACCAGTAATACTAAGAATTTGGGGCTACATCATGGAACCTCTCTTCACAAGTAATTTGAGTTTTCTTCCACATAATTTTGTCTCTACAAATTAGATTACATTTCCAATTTCAAAATTATGACTTAAACATGCTTATTAAGCAATTCTGGTGGTTCTTTGAGTACTATTTCTTTGCTGCAGCCAAAGAACGAATGATGTCAATTAACTAAGACAAAAAGACCCTGATTCTGATTTGATCAACCTTGAGCTTAATCCAATATTTTGAAGATGGTTTCAGAGAACTTAAGAACATAATTAACTACTACTTCTAAGTTATTTTGAGAGTGAGATCACTCTCATAGATTAATAATTTATTTATATTACCTGAGTATACTACAACCATCACTGCAATAGAAATTAATGTACCTGAACAGGAACCTTCCAGTCAATTGACTGCAATCTATCAGCTAGTTTTCTGTTACGGCCACATATTATGAGTATCTGGCCAATAGGCTCTTCAACATTTTCATTGTACAATGAATCACTAAGAGCTCTAGCAGTAGCCTCAATAGGACCCATTCCTTCTCCACCTCCCATCAATAGAACAGCAGGTAAATCCACAGCCATTCCTAACTCTTTTCTTAATTCAACCTGGTGTAAATCAAAAAGAGAAAATATATTCAAAATAAATATATAAAGCATTATCAGGCTTTTAGTAGCAAATTTCTATTCCTTTGAAGATATAAACATTCATTGCGGGAAGGTCAGGCTTTTAGCAGCAAATTGCATTGCATCAGACAATTAAACAATGTGATTATTAGAACAATAGTCCCACATGGACTAAAATTAGTCTTGTTTTGATAGAATATATAAGTTGTGAGACAGCTCTTGCAATGAGTTCCTTGTCTACTTTAACCTCTAACTTCTAACTTGATCCAAAGAGGACACCTTATTCCTCCCACATTTGCTGCCAACCCTTCTTTCAACCTCCCTTGTTGCTACAACATTACCACACGATACTGTAGTTCTAATAGTGTAGATGTTCTAGTTACAATACCACACTAACTGAAGGTCTATTAATCTGATAGCTCTATATTACTGCTGTGATCAATCTGTTCTTAATGGAGACGTTCATTTATTCCTCGTGGAATAACAGTTCATCTTAACAATTCAATTTATCCTTCTGATTGGCTTGGATGACAAACTTCATCTGATTGAAGATTAATATGCATCATTCTATTTTTAAAGGAATTTAGGATTAAATATTGTACAATATTTCTTATGTTTATAAATTTTACAAATAAAGCTCTCTTCGACAAGATAGTTGGTCTATGCAAGAGCAAAAGAAGTGGGAGCAATCCAGTGGTTATCATTTTCGGTGACAAAGTTGTGGATGATGATTATATATATGACTAAAAAAATTTAGTCATGAAATTTGGTCACACTATTATATGATAAAATAAAATAATAGTCAATTAATAACAAAAACATTTGTCACTAATCGTAGCAAAAGGTGGAATCCGCCACCTAGCGGCTCCACATGGTCGGCTCCACGACCATATATGATGAAGTAAATCGGGAAGTTGTAGTTGGCTAGTGTTGGGGAGAAAACATTTGTCACTAATGACACACGTATGCATGGATAAATAAATACTATCATTAATAGTTTTAACCTAAAAGATTTAAGGCGATGAATATACTAAATAAATTATTCTCCAAAAAAAATCCCTTCTATGGCTGATCAATTGTTTATGTGTTAGGAAAATTATTAATTTTTATTGGCAATTTTTTTATCATTAACACACTTTTTTTTGTTCAAGTGGCAATCTACATTGTCAGCAAACTAGTCTTTTATGAGTGATTATATAAGAGAAGTTGTGATTACAAACAGACATTTAGTCCATTAAAATTTTTAATTTCTTGCTGTCTATGAATTCCGAGTTGAGCATGATCGCTTTGCCACACAACCTCTGATAATGAATAAAACTATTTCCTTCTATTTCATTTCAACTATAGATAATTTCTATTTCATTTCATTTCAACTATATGTAAAACCTGAAAAGAGGATGATTGTGTTAAGATTTTAGTAGAAAGCACCTTCGGCCTCACTGGCTTAACAAATGAAGGGCGCACAGGAAGGCCATAGATCTTGATCTGGGAAGGCTGTAGTCCTGCTTTTAATGCCCTCTTTGCCACTTCAGAAGAAGGGCAATAGCATCTTGTTACAAGCCTATGGAACCTAAGACAACAATAAAATGAACATAATCACCTCGTGAAGAAAAAGCAGGAAACAGATGCAAATTAGTAATGCTTACCATGTTGGATGGCATGTGCTTAGATCTGTCACAACAGTGGTAAATATGATCTTTTTCAAAAGACCTCTTGACCTCAAGATTCTAAGGGGAACATGTTGCATTAATGGATGTACACTAATAATAATATCTGGTTGGTACTTCATTAGCCCTTTTGCAACTTCTCTATTGATGAACAAAAAGTATTTAAGTTAGAGGAAAAGGAATAGGGAAAGGACAATAGAAAATTTTTGAGCTATGTCTTCATATCAACACAATAATAGAGATTAAAATTTTTATTGATAATAAATAGTATATTATTGGTAATAAATAAGGAAAACTGGATCACGTTTTAAAGAACTGGAACAAATCAAAACCTGGTACCATATACTTAGTCAAAAGTCAATCTGAACGTTCATTATGTGTAACAAATAACAACACACTTGACATGTGATTGAAGTCACAAATATCCCATTGAACCTCTGAAAGGCTTCAAGCGGTAGTAAATTAATACAGCATAATTAAGATTCAAATTCACTCCTTTTTTTTTTGTTTGACTGTCAGCATATCTTTGCACAACTACTTTCAATTGAAGTGGGAAAAGGAAGAGAATTGAGGTAGTATTGACACTTTTAGCATTTTAAAAATTAAATTAATGTCACACCCAAGTGAACATTGATTTTGTATTATTTTTTATTATTTAAAACCAAAAAGGATCAAGTAAAGTCAAGGAGTGCTTGTATAACTTTTTCTATCAGATTTCATTGTTCATATGTGATATGGTGAATAAGATAAGGCCCCCGATCAGACAGTGAAGTCAGGAGGACTATTGATGTGGAGGTCAAAGTCTATGAAAGGTCAGCTTAAGCATCCGGGCTTCAAGTCGGTTCCTTGAGTCTGATCAGACAGGTTGAGCCCTCAGAGGGGATAGGGGTGTCATTCTCCGAAGTCAAATCGGATGATTCCAAGCGGACCACAAAGCCCAACGTATATAGCCGAGCGCTCCAAGCCCTTTGACGAGTACACAAGAAGGTTCAATTTGCAATACCAATCAGAGGGGGCCAATCGGGCATTCCATGGGCCCAATAAGCTCGATCTCTCTCCGAGACATTCCAAAGACATAGCTCCTTGGGTCCGGTCGGACCTTACGGTAGACATATCCGATCGGACGTTCCGCTAAGCAGAGCCCCTAAGCACCCAAGTGGGTGAGATTCACCATATAATTGAGTCTTCGAAAGTAACTTTAAATCCGCTGGAGGTCATAGCTCTCTACAATGATGGTATGAACATCCATCCACTCGGAGCCGATCCGACCTAATGGAGCGTCATGTCCGATCAGATATCAGAAAGACTAAGGTCATTGAATGGACATCACCAGGGGCCCATTAAGGCCTTAAGCCCCCACGAGGCCCATCTAGGCTCAATAACTTATTTATGAGCCAACATGGCTTTCTCTTAAGCAATAAACACTCATTACTAGTAGATATCAGTTAAAGGCACATTAGACTGTTTGACACATTAGACTATTCGGCCCATCTGCTCAGTATCTCATTTAATGCCATGCAAAAGTCCTGTCAAAGAATCACTGAAGTATCTTTTCATAGCCGGTACAGTAGATGCTTCCACCATCCCTACGAGGGAATTATCCGGTACAATTCAAGCACGATGACAATATGGCCTACCTTATTGTGGTAAAATGCCTCGTTATATGTGCTAAGAGGCAAGACGTTATATAAGGGGTCCCTTCTCCACGCGTATGTAAGTTTTCAAACATTTTTCTACTGTTCATCACTATTGTTCGTAAGAGTGCTCAGATTTAGCCGGGAAAATAACTTCAGCGTCGAAGTGACTGTGCTGGGAACCCTCCCTCCCTCCCTTCCTGACCTGCCTAGTGACGTTTTTTTTCTTTGGTCTTATGTGACGTGGCATGCTCGCTCTCGGCTTCAGATTCATGCCTTCTCGAGGTCCTCCTGCAATCCACTTGCCATCTCCCTCATCAGCGGTAGATCTTCACCGATTTCAGACAGAAACAATATGTTTACTTTATCAAAAATATTATGATTGCTACTTATTAATGTAGTCTGGCAGAGAAAAGATTCAATTCTACATGATATCTACTCAGCACCAAATGCATTGGCAGTTCAAAATCAGTTTATTTTTTAAAAATATTTTCTAAAGAAAGAAAACAAATGTCAGGGGAAAAATAAGTAGAAAACTCTCACCTAGCTATAAACGTAGAAGTTGCTGCAAAGTGTGGTTGATGCACCAAGCGAGGGGCGCTGCCGTAGTATGTCATTTTCCACAAGGCACCATGCTTCACCAAGAAGTTATAGCTCCTAGGAAGTTGGTTAAACGGCCAGGGGGTGTGTTCTGCCCACAAATCCGTCACAAACACCTGCATCAGAATTAGGCAAGTAATGATTCTGATGTACACGAACTTTTACTATGACCAGAAAAAAAACAGGGAGGAAAAAAGAACTGGAAGACAAAACAATGCCACAATCCACTACCTGATACTCGTCCCCGAACTCCTCGTTGAAGGCAGCTTTAATGGCCTCGGCCGACGCCCTATGACCGCCACCGGTGTCACTCATCAAGATCAAAACTTTCTTCGGTTTATCACCCTCGGCCACCCCTTTCAAGGGATCTTCATCCCCCTCCACCACTCCGGGCTCGTCAATGTCGAGCCGGTTCTCCTCACTCGAAAGGCCGAGCGAGGCAAGCCCAATCGCGGCGCGGCGCTCGCAGTGGGTCTGCACGAACCGGTTGAACTCACTCCAGAGTCGGTGGAGCTTGGAGGGCGGCTGGGAGGATACGGCCGCGCAGAGCGCGGCGCGGCTGGACGGGCGTCGGAGAGCGCAAGAGGAGTTGAGGCGCGCGGAAGAGTCGGTGGCAGGGAGCAAGGGGAGGAACGGTTCGAGGTGGAGGGGGAGGCGGAGATGGAGAAGATTGGGGGGATCTTGAGCGACGGCAGACGTCGGCATGAGGGCAGATTGGGGGACGCCGAGGAGAAAGGAACATGGCAGGGTTTATTTTATTCGATTTATTACGGTGCGTGCGTTTTTTTTTACACTGAAGAGAAAGATTCAACGACTAGCGGATGAAACGATGAAAAAAATTATCGCTAAAATTTTTTAAAAAACAAAACGTGTTCAAATCAAAGTTACCAAAAAAGGTAATTACCAAATCTAATTCGTTTCGATTTTATTTTTTTTTCCCTAAATCTGCAGAATGCTTTTTACCGTTGCACCATGCCGTCTAAATTTTACTCTGCCATCTTTTTACAAACTCAACCTTGTAGAACCTCTCCTAAAGTAAGGTGTTAATGAAGAACAAATCAAAGAAGAAGGAATCAATAAAGACCAAGCAAACAACATAACGTAGGGATTTCTTAAGTTTTAGAAGATTATAACTTTTGAGTTAAATGAAATTACGAGACTTGTAATATTTTAAATCAAAACTCATTATCTATATTTGTTATCAGATGTAACTCGTAACAATCAAATCTTAAATTTTAAAAAATGATTTCAGAAGTTTTGAATATTTTTTTATGTTTTTTATAAGATAATTTTTATCATTTACATCGGTTAGAATTTTAAGACTATTTAAATTTGTATTTAATTAATGTTAGAACATTATCTTTATAATTAACATTATTTAGTTAAACTAAAGACTCAGCAATCGCTATTTTATATCAAGTAGTTCACTCGAAGGAACTAGGAAGAGATGTATGAAGATTCCGAAATTCTATCCCCATACATTCAAATCAAACCTGCTATTTTTTTTCTATTGTTATTTTTTAATAAATCAGTTGTAAACCTTGATGTACGTATGTATTTTGTAACTACATAAATCCAAAACAATGCAAATTCCTGTTTTTCTTTTGACATATCTGAAAGATCAAGAGAAGCAATGTTCTTAGCATCTGTTAGAGAACTATGTCTGCTTTCTACCAAGTAACTTTTAAGTTCAGATTGAACAAGATCCACGAGTGTTCTAAGTCGATATGATTCATACATGAGAAAAAACAATTTCAGCATGCAGCATATAAACTTGGCAAAGAGGAATTTAAGGGGTATTTGGTTTACATATTTTATATTTTTATTTTCTGAAAAATAGAAAATAATTTTTTGACATTCTCTATTTTTCCAGAAAATACTATGTCATTTTTTAGAAAATAGAGATAAAAAATATAAACCAAACACTATTTTTTAGAAAATGTATATTTTCTAAAAAATAAAAATAGAAAACATGCAAACCAAACACTCCGTAAGTTTTCCACAAACTCGCTTTGATTACTTGCCTTAGGCAATTTGCCCGCGAACTATCACTCGAGCGCAGTGGAAGCACTGGCCTTTCTCTAATCCGTTCGATTTCAAAGCCCAAAAAGCTTTTGGCGCATCATGACAATCGAGAGAGCAAAGAAGTATGCTTTGCTCTTGGCCTGCAAGCGCACTCAGACTATGTTTGTCCTGTAGAATTACATGGAAGATTTCGGGGATGAAGGAGATACCAGGGACTCGCACAGGGTGGTGGAGGGCGAATTCCCGGCCTTG
This sequence comes from Kaempferia elegans, assembly GCA_037974815.1. NCBI lineage: Eukaryota > Viridiplantae > Streptophyta > Magnoliopsida > Zingiberales > Zingiberaceae > Kaempferia > Kaempferia elegans. The sequence goes on along the minus strand of JBBPFQ010000107.1, from coordinate 4,487,223 downwards.
GAGGATATGCACAAGTAACGAAGGAATCGCAAGGCTGCAGGTCGATCGACAGGATGCTTTCTTTCAATGGCTGATGCTGTGCATTGTTTTGTTCTTTTTCTTCTTTTCTTGTAGGCATTGTGTCTAGCATTTGGTGGGCAGGTGGGGAAGGCTTCCTTCTAAGGGCGAATAAGTATTTTTTGAAAATTGACAAAAATAAAAAAATATGAAAGTTTGTGGACTATCTGGTAAGGTATATTTTTTTTTATAATTAATGAGAAAAACTTGTCGCCTCTTAAATTCTCCCTCCACTATCTTTGTTTCTTCTTTTTCCAAAAAGGAAAAGTTCATTCAAGTCTCAGCATGAAGGAAACATTTGACATTTGAAATCAAAAGATTAGTGAATGTTGAGCAAACAAAGAATGAAAATGGAATATATATATATATATATATAAGCAAGAAGAGGCAAAAGTGAAGCACTAACATTCCTATTGCAAAAGGAAGGTAATAAAATAACTACAGTCTATATATATATATATATATATAACAGAGGGAACAAGCAAGTTGACTCCTTGTCTCATCTTGTTCTCTACTTCTACTCCCTTTCTCCTTCTTCCATATCCCACGAATGCCGGTGTGGGAGATTAACAGAAGCTAAACAAACTACAAGATCTTGCACACGAAATTAACACACCAAAACAATGAGAAAAAATGAAAAGAAGAAGAAGAGTGATTGAGCCTATTAAGCCAATATCATATACTGCATACGTACAGAGGCACAAATTTAAGGCACCTCAAGCTGCTGCTTCTCTGTGTAATCTTCTTCTTCTTCTTCTTCTTCTTCAACTACTGCTTCCATCTTTGTCTGTGCAGTGAGCTGTGAGTTCAAGTGTTACAAGGAGAAGGAAGAGCTGGAGGAGAAATTAATAGTAGGATGGTATTTTTCTTGTTGGCGAATTAAGCAGAGGGAAAAGATACAACTGCTGTGAGCAGTGGTGTATTTTCTCTCTCTCGTGTTGCTGTGCAGTGCAGGTTGTTACTGTCACCCAATTTTCCAAATGGACAAATATTGGGCAACGAGAGAGACAGTTCTTGAGGACCAATTGCACCCTCATGGCTCCGTAGAATTACTTGCAGGTCCCTGGGTTGGATTACACAACTGTAATATCCATCCATTCCATTCCATTCCATTCCATTCATCCATCCATCCATCCATCCATCAACATTCAAGAAGAATCAAAATCCAACAAGTTGGGTTGTGAACTGTGATGGAAAGCAACGTATTCTCTCCCCCCGGGTTTCACGTACACAATACAGCAATCTGGTGAATCAACCCTCCTCCTCCTGTGCCGCCAAAGCCACCAGCATACAACTCAAAACCTGAAGAAAAAAAAAAGACAACAGCTAGCAACTCACACATTTCGTTAAATTTACGAAAACATTGCACAACTTTACAGTGAGTCTAATTAGCATTGCTGGGGTTTATGACAAGGTAGAGCAACAAATTCAAATGTGATAAATTATGCAAACAGCTGACACATGTTTTTTAAAATAATACTGTATGCAAATTAAATTTGGGGTGATCAATTGGAAAATGACTTGAGCTGCAGAGGCAACAGAGTGCAGTGTCCCCCCATGTGTCACAAGCCAACAACAACACTACTATTATTATTAGTAGTAGTAGTAGTATCATCATCATCTCTATATCCCTATCTAATGGACCACCATTTATCATTGCTATCAGTCTTATTATCTCGCCCCGGGGTTACGGTGCAACCGAAGAGTGTTAAATTGTGGTATTTATGATTTGATCTCCAGTTACAACATATTTGTGTGGTTTTTTCCTTTAAATTGGGCGCGCAACTATGGGATATTGGATTTTGGGCCTCCCCGTGAGTGTTTTTCGATTTAATTTATGGCCGGTAAAAAACTTTCAAACAACCGGATCGATGGCCCCAAGTTTAGTGTTCCATTTTTTTTTTTTATCAGTGTTATTAATCTCTTCCTCTCTTTTCTGATGCATTATTGGCGTCAAGTATTTCTCTCATTTAGAACCACATCCTCATATATGGCCGTTTTAGTGAAGCAATTAATGAATTTGTTTGGCATCTCAAACAGTTGGGTTGCTTCATGTGTCCTTGAAGATTTCAGGTGGCCCATAAAAGATTAAGAGCAGATAGGAAATATATATGGTCCATCACCACGGTCATCAATCACCATTGGAGGTGTCCTTGCTGTGCATTTATGACTTGACAAGATGAAGATTAAAGCAACAGCTTATCTTCCTTACTAATGTAGTTGATCATCTGTACAACCATCAACTTAATTAGTTTGAATAGTTATATCCAATCAATGAACCAAATTGATTTGTGCTCTTATTGGCAGAAGAAGAAAAAGAAATGGGAAAAAAAATCAAGTAAACAGGATCAAAATGTCTATGATTTTTTAATCATCTGAGAAACTGTAAGCAATATGACTATTGGCTCATTTATTTATTTAATTATAGGGACATATGGGACCAGTTGTTGAAGGCAGGCAACTGTTGAAGTGGCACAAATTTGTATGCAAGATCCAAGAAGCCGTGATATCATTTCAATGGACCACTATTAAATATGACTGGCAAAGTGGGCAGATCAAAATGTGAGTTCTATTATTCATTGGAAGAGCTCATTGTCTCAACTTAACCAAAGTTGTTGCGTGGTCTGTCCAGAGTTTGTTAGAATCATGCAATTCAATTTACATTTTGATAGAGGAGGAGGAGCCTGATAGAATTTGAAAACAAGTAAAAGAAACACCAACAAGACGTTTGCTCAGTCTTCGAGCAAGTCATAAATGCATAAGCCTTGGATCTGAAGCTAATTACAGTCTTAATTTATTTAAATAAGGCCATAAGGGTTACTGTTCTTACAACACCCTTAGTAGCTTAGGAATAATTAAATGATGTCCCCGGAGCGTAGCGCAGATGGTGGATGCATTGTAGTGTGTTCGGATTGGGCAGGAGTCAATTCCCGGGATGTCACTATCTGTGATAGCTCCCGCTATGCGCCTTCTATCTATGTATTTGAATTTACCCCCTTCCATATATATGGGAGCGATTTTAGGGTCTAGCTCATGTGACGGTTCTAATTTTTCATGAATAATTAAATGGTAATTATAAATGTAGGTATTGCACAGGTTTTTCAATTTGCTTTTAAGAAGATAATTGCTTTTTGGTACAAAGTGTAGGTACTGATTGTTAAGTTGTTTCAGTGGCTAAAGGCTCCTGACGACACTATTTCATTGAACAAAAAAAATTACTCCTAGAATTTAGGGATTAAAGAGGATAAGGCATTAGCACTTTTGCAATTTATCCTAATGATGGGTAAGAAATATTTATAAGTCGGATCGGTTGTGATTAGGATTAATAAGTTTAAAGAGGTGGATACCAATATTATAAAAAAATAATAAAAAAGATAAGGCCTAGGGAATCATGGTTAGACCTTAAAATTAAATATAAATTTCAGAAATCTCAAGATCGAGACTCAGCTACGGTGAATTATAGGAATTTTTCTTTCAATGGATAATGGCCCGGGCTGAGGCATGTCACCAGGGGCG
>JBBPFQ010000107.1:4447011-4462562 GCA_037974815.1 Kaempferia elegans | reverse complement strand
GAAGTGTTCAGGAGCTTAGGAACACAATAAGTCTAGTGGAAGACGCGGCGGACGAGAAGGACGACACGGGAAGTGAGTTGACGGGCTCGGTATGTCTGAGAGACGAGAAGTCGCGAAAGAGTACACTGACGGACGAAAAGGACGTGCGCGGTGGTCTGAGGGACGAGAAGCATGCTCGAGGAGAATGACGGAAAATGAGTTTAGGGGAGCCCTATTCCGGATGTCCGAGATCACCTAAGTGATCGGAAGCAAAAGAAGCCGACCGGAGAAAAGGAAGCCATAGTTGTTATTATGAAGCAAAGTCTGGAAGGAGCCTTCAGGAATCTGAGGGCTCCTTTAGTGGAAGGCGTGAAGGCGCCTTCAGTGAGCAGATTTCTTTCGTTCAGAGGAGATAAAGTTTTATCATCTAAGATAAAATTTTATCCATCTGAAGGCGCCTTCAGCCTCCCTGGAGGCACCCTCTGTCCTCGAGATAACATTTCCAGGAGCTATAAAAAGGCCCATGGAGGTAGGAAATAACCAACAATTGAAGCACAACTTCTGTACTACTTTCCTAGTATGTTGTCGAGCTTTAACTGTTTGTAAGAGGCTTCTCCACCTAAAGAAGGAGTTTTTTTTAGTGAGCTTTTCAACTGCCTTGGATTAACAACCACCTAGGTTGTAACCAAGTACATTGTAAACCTCTTTCTTTTATGTTGTGTCTTTTGTTTAATTTGTTGAACTAACGTGATATCCTTGCTTAGAATTAGCTAGAAATTTTCTTTATTAATTGCAGACTATCAACCTTTGCCCACCGGCCCTAAATGGTCCTTAAAAAACAAAGAGGAATCATATTGACTTTGGATAAAGAAGAAGCTAATAAGCATAGAGTGAAACTTATCAAACTAAGCGCATGAGCCTGCTTCAAACTATAGAGTGAACATTTCATCTTGTAAACATCAGAAGAGAGCATAGAAAATAACCCTATGGTGGTGTCATATATATCTCTTCCTTAGGATCTTCGTGCAAAAAAGCATTTGTCACATCCATTTATCGTAATGATAAATCCTCGGAAGCATATCATTGGCATTATCTTAGCAACAAGAGCAAATGCCTCATAATCTACTCATACTTGTGTTAATTACCGAGTGCCACCAACCTTGCTTTATGTCTAGCAAGTGAGCCCTTAGACCGCAACTTAATGGGATATGTCTATTTAAAACCAATGGGCTTAACACCATTAGGATAAGGAACAATATCCTAAGTGTAATTCTCTTGAAGAGCTTGAAGTTCTTCTTGCATAGCTTTAACCCAACATGCATATTTAGTTACTTGAGAATACGAGGTTAGAACTAAAGTATCAGCTAAAGTGACAGAGAAACCATATCTATTAGGAGGATGATATATGCGAGAGGATTTTCGACGAACCACTAGAGAAAATCAGGGTAAGGAAGGATTAGCGACGATGGGGTTGTGCGAACCACATCAAACAATTGATGGTGTTTATGTTTAGTCACCCCATTTTTCTTGGGAGTATAATATGACCATTGAGATATAATACCTTTTTGTTGCAAAAGGGTACTCGCTACAATTAGCAGATCCTAGGGATATTTGTCTCAAAGCTATAAAATTTTGAAAAATAGTGACCACCCCGGCCTTACTACGTAGAAAATATATCCATGTGAAACAACTATAGTCATCAATGAACGTCACAAAAATTTTATATTGTGCATAAGAAATGATAGGAGTAATGCTCAAAACATCACAGTAGGAAAACGTAAAACTTTACTCTTCTCAAGTTTATAAGTAAAGCAAGCAAGAGGCAATCGATGATTAGAAGATTTATTCTTGTTACCAAAGAAACCATGCTTCATTAAATTACACAAAATCATATTATTTGGATGGCCCAATTGTCTATGCCAAATAACAACCTTATTTGCTACAACGATAGAAGAGCAGGACAAATTTCTAGGAACAATTAATTGCAACGAAAATAATCTTCCCACTTTAGGCCCCATCACAATCACCTTCCTCGACACTTGATGGTGTACAATATAACTACCATGAGAGAAATGTACATCACATTTGTTATCCATCATTTGACCAACATAGATTAAACTTGTAGACAAAACCCAGGTGAGACAAATACATGACAAAGAAAAGCTCCTATTGTTGGTCCGGTGAGGCCGACTAGAGGGGATGAATAGCTCTGAAAAGAAAGTTAGAATAATCTCTTGCTACTTACTTAGCAAGGACAAAATGTTAATAAAAACAAATAACTAACATAGAAGAAATAACTTAACAAAGTGAAAAGGCTGAGAATGTACTTGGTTACAACCTAGGTGGTTGTTAATTCTTGAAAAACTCACTTAAAAATACTCCTTCGTAAGGAAGAGTAGCCTTTACACACTTTGAAAGCTCAAGAATTACTAAAGAAATTAATACAAGAGTTGTTATTTAATTCCTAGCTCCTCCAAGGGGCTTTTTATAGCTGCCTGGTAGAAGTTAACATGGTGCTGACGTGGCCTGGAGGAGCCTTGGATCAACTGGAGGTACCTCCATTATGGATATTGTTTTATCTAAACTCCACCAGTCAGCTAGCGGCTACACTTCATTGGAGGTGCCTCCAAGGAAGCTCTAGGGCGCCTCTAAGAGAGGTGTGAGGCCGTCTCTAGCTTTCATCAGGGCACCTCCATGAGAGTCGCGAGGGTGCCTCCACTCTAACAACTAGCTGACCCATAGTCAACTCTAGAATTGACTTTTCTGAACTTCCTTCACACGGGTGATGCTTCTGTTGTCCGAAGTTGAGCTCACCCGAACTCAACTCCAACCTTCCTCATCCACCGATATACTCTTCCGCAACTTTTCATCCCTCGGATGCATCGAGCCCGTTAACTCATTTCCCGTGCCATCCTTCTCGCTCGTTGCATATTCGGCTCAACTTATTGTGTTCCTAAGTTCCTGCACACTTAGACACAAGATATTAAAAGACATAGGATCTAATCTAACTCGGTTGATCACATCTAAACCAATTTAGAGTACTTACAATCTCTTCTTTTTTTTTTTTTGATGGGTTAGGGTTAAATAAACAAGTAAAATGCAAATATGATAACTAAATAGATTTAATTAATTTGCAAGTAAATAAATATGACAATATAAAATAAAACTTCCCCTTAAACTTAATATCTTGTTATTCTTCTCCTTTGATCACATATATATAAAAAATAAGGGAAAAAAATAAGCAAAGTTAGAGAAAAAATTTAAAGCATTTTCTAGGAATATTATTAATCATTTTCTAGGAATATTTTTTTCTAGCAATTTACACAATTTAGCCTCTATGATTTTTCAATGGCCAATTTATCCCACTATTATAATTCATAAAATTTGAAGTTCGAAAATATTAGGACTTAAAAATGCAAAATTCTTTACTTACAATGTTTCTATTTCCTCTTTTAGCTTTCATTTTCAATTTTAATTTTGTTAAAATTTTCTAACAAACATGCATAATTGTTTTTCAATTTTAAATATTTAGTCCTATTTTTGTAAAGGCTTCTAGATAACATTTTAACTGCATCATACAATTGATCGGAAGGTAGGAGTCGTACCTCACCGTGTCAGACTCGTAGTTCGACGCTCCCCTTCTTCGTTGCTCTCGATGCTCATGTCAGATGAGCTTTCTTCTTCTTCTTGATGACTTACCATAAGTGCAAGTCTAGCGTTGGTCTCGATCTAAGACTTTGATGACTACTTATCTCACGTAGCTTTTAGATTTTTGTACTTCGTCCGTCTTGGCTCTTTATCTTTTTCTTTCTCCCTTTTCTTCAGCTTCGGAAAATTAACTTTGATGTGCCCTTGGCAGTTATAGCAACGAACCTTACTTTTGCTTCACAGTAGCTTCGTTACCTGTTTCTTATCAAAATTGTTAGTTTTAAAAAATTTACTAAACTTTCTTACATGTAGGCTTCTTTATTTTTGTCGAGCGATGATTCTGACTTCGGCTCGATCTTCTTGGCTTTGAGTGTAAGGTTTTGAGTTGACTTTTCTTCTTTATTTCTTAAACTTGCTCCTCTTGACTCATGTAATTCGAAAGTGGAAAATAGATTTCCTAAAGTATTTACCTCGAGGTCCTTAAAGGTGTAAGAGTCACTATAGATGTCAACTCGGGTGTTCTCGGAAAGGCATTTAGTGCATATCTTAGCGAAACCCGATTTGTTACCATTTCTCCTAGGTTTGCGAGTCCGGTGATCAACTCATTAATTCTTACGTGTAGATGAGCTATCGATTCTTCTTTTTCTATTTGGAGGTTGCTGAATTAGTTCCGGAGCGGGTCTCGTCTTTCCAGTTTAGCCTCCAAGGTCCCTTCGTGCAACTCGAGGAACTTCTCCTAAAGTTCTTTAGTCGAGTCATAGCTGTCGAGGAACTTCTCCTAAAGTTCTTTAGTCGAGTCATAGCTGTCGATCCAATTGACTTCTTGGGGTGAAAGAAAACTCAGCAGATGGAACTCTGCTTAGCCGTTCGCCACGAAGTTGTTCTGCTCCTTTCTCAGAGGTGTTCTTTTTTTTCCTCTTTGTGTTTATCTCTAGGCACTACAAAACCATATTTGATAGTGAAAATAATTTCAAAATTAGTTTTGAAAAATACCTCCATACGGTGCTTCCACAACGTGAATTCTCCCTCAAACTTTGGCGGGTGAATACTTGATCCGACCATCGTATTATTGTTTTTGTCGGCGGTTAGTCCTTCTAGAGAGGTTTGACTCTATTATCAATTGTTGGTCCGGTGAGGCTGGCTAGAGGGGTGAATAACTCTGAAAAGAAAGTTAGCATAATCTCTTGCTACTGACTTAGCAAGGACATAATATTAATAAAAAGAAAGAACTAAAAATTAAGAATGCTCAAAATGTACTTTGGTGGCAGCACATCACACAATAGCCAACAGTCTATCCTGTGGGGACATGCTCAAAATGTACTTGATTACAACTTAGGTGGTTGTTAATTAGGGATGACAATTTCATCCGAATCCGATGGAGGATCTGATATTCGACCCAAATGGAGGAGGGCATGGATGAACTATCGATATCCGATATCTGACCCGAATATTCGATTAAATAATATATGTATATATATTGGAGAAATTTTCTTTTACTAAAATCTGCTAACTATTTTTTTTTTTGATATTTGAAACTTAAATAAATGTTTAATTTATTTTTTTAATTTTAAATCTATTTTTTAATATAATGTTAATTTTATGCGGCATAAGGTTCTTATGGTAACAAAACCCATGACAAAGGTAGTGGGCTTTCCATTTTTTTTTTCTCACGTTGTCTTCTTTTCTTCAAAATAAACAAGATAGAGGAATCTTCCTTCCCTCTCCACTCTGCCCCTTCTCCACGCCTCTCTTCTATCATGGATTTAAGAGCTATATTTTTTAGTAGCAAAAGAGTGTTGTGGTTTTTTTTTTACCTTCTCATTCTCTGTGATCTATTTGAAATCATTAAAATAATTCCTGAGATTTAAGCCTTTGTTAAGTTCCTTGATAACTATCACCGGTTAGTTTGAATAAAGGTTAAAGCAATATGTGAATAATGTACTACAATAATATTCTGGAATGGAAAGTGGTGGTCTTTAGGAAAGTGGTGATAGTTAAAGGGGGCATATGGAGTGGCAAGGATTTGCCAATGCATATGCAACAATTGACTACTGGCAGGGAAACATTTTTTTCTTAATTGAGCATGCTTGACTGCCCATATATTTCCCGTATGTATGAATAAGTAAATATTTCCACTATTTATCAGCTGTTTTGGCAAAACCCTTTTTATCTGTCATTGCTTGGATTGGCTGACGTCAGACTTCTTAATGGCGCATCCAATATAAAGTGTTAATATATAGGATTATGCATCACTGAGAAAAGTAAAACGTAGGACTTTTCTCATCTTGGCTGGAAATTTTTGAGGAATGACTAGCTTGATCTTTAGGTTTCTATTACTTTCGTTAAGGCAAATTCCTTGACAACTAGGTTTAATTTCTGTATTGCCTTCTCTGATTTTCTCTTCATATGTTCTACTTGTGATGTTAACTTTTGTCCTTAATGCAACTTTTTGTGCTTATGACTCTACATATAAATTCGTTCTTAACTAGACCAGGCTTCCTCCATATGGGTATTCTCTGTGAGTATATTAAGTTTTGAGTCTAATCATCTCCATGATGCATGTTTCAATATGTATGATTAGAGCTATTATGAACTGGTAATCCATTTATTCTCATGATGGCTTTTAGGAACTCAAGGAAAGAATCGAGAGAATCAGGACACGCAGGAACAAAGTTTTTTCATCTGAAAGAGAATTCAGTGAGGAGATGTTTGAGATTCGTAAAGCCTTTGTTACTATCCATGGGGAGATGGTTCTACTTAAGAACTACAGCTCCCTCAACTTTGCAGGTTATTTAAGAGTCAGTCTTTTCTTTGTCTGAAAGTGTTCTAGAGAGCTCAATTGCAATCAATATTTATCATTATCACTCTGATTCCAGGACTTGTCAAAATTCTCAAGAAATATGACAAGAGAACAGGAGGTTGGCTTAGTCTGCCTTTTACTCAACGTGCTCTTCATCAGCCATTCTTCACAACTGAGCCACTAACACGGCTGGTGCGTGAATGTGAAGCGAATTTTGAGCTTCTATTCCCATTGGAACCTGAGGTGGTTGAACCAAACCAAGAGGAGGCACATCAACCACGTAACCCAGACCCAGAGGTTTCACCCGTTCGAGCTGATTTTTTATATAGAAGCACAATAGCTGCACTGAGAGCAATACAAGGCCTTAGGAGAGCCAGTTCCACCTACAATCCCCTTTCTCTTGCACAGTTCTTTCATGACCAAGGTGCAGACAATGAATCTGGAGCTGTTACTTCTGAGAATTCTACTTCTAACTCCTTGACAACCTCACAAAACAATTAGGTAGACTACCTCAGAAAACAATGAGGTAGACTACGGAACCGATGACTAGTGGTTTTTTGGGAAATTATTAATCTGCATCTAACTGGTTTCCTGTTGGTGGCTCTTGATTGCAAAGGGCATCGGTTGTCTGGGAGAGACAACGGTCAATGGTCGTAAATAGAATGATTCTCAAGAGAAGTGCATATATTGGAGCAAAACTTTTCATGTTTTCGTTCTCTTTCTTCTCAGAATATGTTAATATTTTCCGTCACAATTTGGTCCTTGCAGCAAGCTGAAGTCAATACAACTTGTTTAACGCGTTCCTAGTCCATGTCATTTGTTGATTGTTTCCTGTGTTGCTCATGTGGATTGGAGATTCTGCTATTTTGCATTTGTTATGCGCTTGGTGAGCCTAGCGATTTTAAACCCTGACTGAGCTTGTATCGGTTGGTCCCTTGTGTCAAATTTTTGTAGAATTAGTATCTAGCTGTAAGTCTCGGACAACCGGATTGGTGATGAGTTAGTAGAAGACTAAAAGTGCACATCTCTTTAATTTCATTCAGTTTCAGATAAAATATTTTTACAATTTTTGTATAAGGGTCTGCTAGCTTAGGCATCTTTCTATCTCTAACATGAACTGGGAACTAGACTAGAAGAGTTTGATCAGGGCAGAATTCAGTTGATTGTGCTAAGTAGGATTGGGTTCAAGCCTGACGATTTTGATAACTTTTAAAAGTAGATTGTCTTTTAGGGATTCTTAGAATTTTTGGTAATTTATCAAAAGGTCAGGTACATATAGGTTTCTGAATTGATGAAAAGTACATGCTACTTTGTCAATTACTAAAGGGCACATTAATTATGTGATTTTTTCATTCTATTCCTACGGTAAAAACTGACTTTTTCTCTTTTTCTTTTATATTTCTTTTATATTTTTTCCCCTTATTCCTGTTTTCTATGTATGCAAACATTTTACTCCCATGGAAGGGTTGAGTTGGATAGTACGAAGCAGAGTTACTACCATAGGACAAAGGTTTGAATATCTACAAAGTTGAGGTAAAAAAGCTCTTCCCGCACTGCCAACTACATCTTGCTTATTTATCTTCTCACAGATGGTTGTAGGATTGATTATGTGGTAAATTTGACATTTTGTTACCATGCATGTAAAAACTTTTCTTTTTTTTCGTCTCTCTCTCTCTTTTTTTTTTGCATGCATAATGTGACCCTGATATGCAAATCATATCATACCCTCAACATTTAAGATTTAGTTGATTCATTCAATAAAATTATATGAGGTCTGTAGGTCGATCAATGAGTTTTGATCGAAACACACTATTTGACCTAGATAGGTCTAATTGGACATATTTTCAAGTCTTGTAGATTTCTGAAGTCGTAAGGAGTCCAACGATACCCTCTGTTGGAACCTTTCAGAGGTAGGGGGGGTGAATGGTTTCATTTGCTTCGTCGATGATGATTATTTGCAGTGGAAAAATTGATTCGAACTCTACCAATACTAACACAAAGTTTTACTTGGTATGCACCTCAAGAAAAGGTGACTAATCTAAAGATCCGCACAACACACACTTCTCTACTATGTAAAACACTCCTCGGAACAAACGGGAGGTGGAGAAACCTCATACAAAACTTACACAAGATACAACACAAAACATGGAAATAAATACAAAATAACACCTTGTTTCTATATTGTGTGAACGCCTCTTATAAGTTTGGAAATGCAGCAACATTTTAGCTCTAAGCTCTCAAGAACTCGTGGTGAGTAGTCAGAGAAGAAGCAGAGAGAAGAGATTATCCAACGTCATAGCAATTGTGTCTTTTGAACCTGTTTATATGTAACGATCATATCCCAATTAATCAACTAATTGATTGGGGCAGCTGGATTGATTAACTGATCAATCCAGCTGGCTTTTGTGATAGTGCGAAAGTTGCAGAATCTATTACCTAATTGATTATGCTCTCCTCGCGTCATTGCGAGAAAACGCACCCCAATCAATCAATTGATCGACTAGAAGTGGCCCAATCGATCAACTGATCGATCGAGAACCATTTTGTTTTCTCGCGAAGAACTGATCGATTGGGCTTGGCTCTTATCGATTAGCTAATCGATTGACCAAGCCTAAACTTGCTAAACTCAAGTTTTAGGTTACCTCACCCAACATTTGGTCAACGTGACATGTTGGAACTCCACATTGCTAACATATGGTCATCCTTGACCTGCTAGGATTTTGTCACCAAGTGTCAAGTCAAACCTTTGACCCACTTGAAATTTTCTCCATGTGCCAAGTGTCCGATCAACCCTGACTGACTTGGACTTACCGTCTCATGCCAAGTGTTCGGTCCTCTATGACCTACTTGGACTTCGAAACACTAAGTGTTTGGTCAACTTGACACACCTGGATTTCCAATGCTCGCTTCACTAATCATGACTTTCTACACTGTCTAGCTTCATTCATTAGGACTTTTCATCTAGTTTCACTCACTAGGATTCTCAACAGGCTTCACTCACCTAGATTTCTAACTCTCTGGCTTCACTCATTAGGATTTTCACTAAGCTTAACTCACCTAGATTTTCAATTGCCTGACTTCGCTCACTAGAGCTTTCACTAGGCTTCACTCACCTTAATTTTTCATCTATCTAGCTTCACTCACTAGGGCTTTCACCAGGCTTCACTCACATAGATTTTCATCTTCCTAGCTTCACTCACCAGGATTTTCAGTCTGCCCAGCTTCACTTACCGGGGTTTCCACACCAATTGTCAGGTTAACTCTGACCCACTTGGGTCAACCATCACGTTGGACTTGCCTTTACATAAATTCCAGTTAGGACTTTCCTAATCAAGTATCTGGTCAACCTTGATCTACTTGAGTCTTCTGGTCAAACTTTGGCCATTAATATCTCAAATGGATAATTGTACTTGCAGTTTCTATATATTATCAAACATCAAAACTCAAACTTGATCCAGCTCAAACTTAATTAAATTGGTCAACTTGATCTGGTGACAATTACATCAACATTTTATAGATAAATAACATACTATTTCCTCCTTTTTCTCTCCTTATGTGGTCGATAGTCACATTTTTTTTTAATAATAAGAGTAACAGTCTGTTCTTTCATTTCAATCTTTTCACTGGATATTCCTTTAATATGGTAAGATTTAGTTATACTGTTGTCTTTTTTTTCAAAAATGACCCAGATTAACAAACTTTTTCAGTTATGATCTTTTTTCCTGCATTGCTTAAGAAATGGAAAGCTCGAGAGGCTTGGAAGTTAGCAGGAGGCTCCAGAGGTTCCGGAGCAGGAGAGATTAAAAAAAAAAAAAAAACTTATTCGGGAGGCTCGAGGGACTTGGGAGCCGGGCAGATCTCGTTTAGAATCACATCAACAAATTTTGCCAAGCCCGTGACTTGATCACAAATTTACAATAACCTTTAGTAGCAACGGATTTAGAAATTAAAGGTGGATTGAATTTTGGACATGAAAGGGATGGAATTTAGTGGATTAAATAAAAAATTTATGTAGGTTATTATATTTATTTTAATTGTACTATTAAAGAAATACAATTGTTAAACCTTAAATATTTTAAGTAGGGCTGGACTAGAGCCCAGACTGTCATTATATGTATTCGGCCCTAGTAACAAGCTCTCAATTTCATCATTATAGTAAAAAATAATTACGATGGTAATTCATCTTCAGGTTATATGAATAAAAATAAATTACGGAATCAATTTATAACTAACTATAGAGTGACTATAGATGGAAAGAATTTTTTTCCCAGGGTATACGTTCATAAAAAATAAATCTCTACTATCACATTATAACAAATCTATCATCCTCTAACTTAACCATAGGCACCCCATAGAAACAGCTCTCAATTTCATCGCTTGACCTTGAGCTTGCAATGGTTGTTAGCTTACGATTGACTAGAGCTCGTAGTTGTTATGAACTCATGATTATTATTTAATTGCTTGTTCTTAGTTTATTTGTAAGTTTACTAATTAGTATTCTAAATTTATATCTCAGGAATAAATTGTGCATAAATATTTTGATAAAACTTACTTTAACTTCTAAAATTTATCTTTTTATTTAAAATATATAATTTTCTCTCTTAAATAGTGTTAATTTACCTATAAAATAATGACTAGATGAGTATACTTTTCAAAAGACTAGGGGAATTGCCGAAAGCATGCAAGTTTGAGAATTTATCAAAAAGTACATTATACTTTAATAATTATCAAAAGAGGTATTAATTTGTCTAGTCCTCCTGTATTAATTTCTGCCAAGTGCCAACGGTATATTTCAATTCTTACTTCCAAATCATTTAAGTCATTCAAAAGATTAAATATAAAAATTAATTATGTGATTTGAATGTATGCAATCTCAAGATCTCTCTCACTCGCTCTTTCTCTCCACTCCTGAAAAGAAATCCTTCTCTCCTTTCCTCTTACTTGTTAATTTATACAATTCAAATTTATTTTTTAAAAACATTTGGACAATCACTAGAGAAGCATGAAAACAGTAATGGAAGATATATTTAGATTCCTTTAAACCTCAGAAATCTAAAAAACTTGAAATGAGTATCATCTGAGCTCTCTACGTCGATTAATTAGTTTCAGTTAAAATCCACTTATTGATTTAGAGAGATCAGATTATATCCATTTTAGGTCATGTGAGTTTATGAGATTGTAAGAAGTTCAAATATGCTCTCTATTACTGTTTTCGAACTTTCCTAATGGTGGTCCAGAGGTTTAAAAAAAAATCGAATCGCTTGAACCTGGTCTCCTAGAGACCAGGACCATATTGTACTTGGTCTCCCTATACCAGGCCTAACGTATGAGAAAAGAAGAACAAGAAGAAATCTCTCTCTCCCTTCCTCTCACTTGTTGATTTTTACCACTTAAATTTTTTTTTTTCAAAACCTCTAAACCGCCACTAGGGAAGCCTGAAATAGTAATGGATGATATATTTGGACTCATTGAAATCTCATAAACCCACAAGACTTGGCATGGATGTAATCTGAGCTCTTTTGGTCGATTAATGAGTTTTGGTCGAAACCCACTCATCGACTAGAGCTTAGATTACACCAGTTAAAAGTTTACGAGTTTATGAGATTTAAGGAGTCCAAATATATTATTCATTACTATTTTTGGCTTTCCTAGTGGCAGTCTATAGGTTTTGAAAAAAAAAATTTTGAGTCGCTTGAGCCTGGTCTCTTAGAGACCAAGACCATGTTAGATCTCATATGAGAGTAGATTAGGACCGCGTTGGGCTTGGTTTCCCCACACTAGGCCCAACGTATGAGAAAAGAAAAAAAAAATAGAATTTTTATCTAGTGTCCATGGAATTGTCGACCTCCTTTTGTCACTTTCAAGACTGTGATTGTTTTGCACTCCAATTAATTGTCTTATAAAAAAACATGACTAGATATCGATTTTAATCTCTTATTTTGAGAAATTGGAAAGCAATATGATAATTTTCTATTATGATCAGTGGATCGGCTAGAGGGGGTGAATAACATGCAATCAAAAGTTAAAGCCTTTCTCTTGCTAACTTGCTAGTAAGGACACACTAATTAATCAAATAAAAATAACATGCAAAGAAAGAAGAGACTCGAGTGGTTGTTAATCCAAGGCGATTGGAAGCACTATTAATCTCCTTTTTCGACAAGGGTTGAAGGAGGAGTAACCTTTTACAGTAGTTGATCGTACACAACTAAAATTGAATTTAGAAATGAATATAGAATGTGTTATCTTTACAACTAGCTTTAGGGAAATATTTATAGCTCACTAGTTGAAGTGACCATTTGTTGATGTGACACATATGAGACACCTCAGTTGACTAGAAGCACCCAAATTTGGATGAGTTTTTATCTCCACCACAACAGCCTTCTACTAATTTGTCGGTATTGGAGGCGCCTTAGTTCATCGAAGGCGCCTCGAGTGGGCTGATGTGGATTCCCGCTTCTTATCTGTGCCGCAATGTCTCTAAGTCATGGGAGGCACCTCGAGTAATCGGAGCACCTAAGTCTCGCAATGTTCATCCACGACAACAACTCTACTAGGCATTCGAGGTGCCTCAAATTTTTAGAGCATTAGGGCGCCTCCAATCGGAGGAACTTTGGGTTGACCATTTTTTGACTCCGCTCGCTTGAGTGATGGTCCAACCCTCCAGAGTCGAGTTCACCCAAACCCAACTCCAACCTTTTTCTCGAGAAAACTTCCTCCCGGTTTCTCATCCCTTGGATGCACCTTATGTATCATTATCGTTCCACCGGTATACTCTTCCACAGCTTCTCATCCCTCGGATGCATTGAGTCTGTCAGCTCTCTTCCCATGCCATCCTTTTTTGCTCACCGTGTCTTCTGTTTCCTAAGTCCCTGTACACTTAGACACAATATATCAAACATATAAAGTCTAACTTAACTCAGTTGATCAATATCAAAATTAACTTGAGGTACTTATAATCTCTTCCTTTTTAATATGCCTACATTAACCCAAGTTAAGAATATGCATTACAAACAATAAATTTTATATTAAAAAATAATTATATAATCAAAAAACAAGTATAGTATCAAATTTTGCAATTAAGTTTTCTCCTTAACTTAACACCTATTAAAATTTCTCCCTTTGATCATCTAAAAAATATGGGTAAAGACAAAAAAATATCAGATAAAAAGTTCGAAAAAATTTCTTAGATTTTCCAAAACTAATATGAAAATTATTTTTATTTTTTAAAAAATTACTGAAAATTTTAAACTGATTACAAACAAAAAATATCGAAAGAAAATTATTTTTTTTATAGTGAGAAAATATTTTTCATTGTAGAAATAGGCATTTTTGAAAGTAAATACTTAAAAATAGATTTCTATGTCAAACTATCTTGTTGATTTTTTTGAACATTCAAAATATAATAGTTATCTGTTGAAAATCAAGTTTTTGAAAAATTAATTTTTAAAATTTTTTAAAAATTTAGTTTTTGTTACAAAAATTCATAAAAGATTATTTAAAAACAACAAAATCTAATTTCTTTTACTAACATATAATATATTTATTTATCATAAAAAAATTTAAATCAAAAGAAAATTGAACAAAAAATTTAAGAAAGAATGCTTTTTCCAATAATAATAATAATTCAAACCAATTAATTTCTAGCAATTCCAAAAATAATCTAATACGTTAAATAGATTTTTAATCTAAAATAAATTTTTACTTACTGAATTTATTAAGTATTTTTGTGGAATATCATATTTTGATACATTTATAATTTAACCCCTATGATTTCTAATATACCAATTAAACTTTCCATAATATTTAGAGTTCCTTTCTATAGCATATAAATGTGAACATATAGATTTATTCTCAGATTTTAATTTTTCAATTTGTTTTTTTTTAATTTTGCATTTTCAATTTTAAGTTTATCAAATTCTACTAGTGGACATGCATTTACTAACTGAATTTTCAAATCAATGTTCATCTTTTTCAACTCTACGTACTTGGTTCTCAATATGTATAATGACCTAAATAATATTTTAATATCATTATACAATTGGTCAGAAGGTAGAAGATGTACCTTATTGTGTCAGACTCGTAGTTTGATGCTCTCCCTTTATTAATGAGGTAAAAAGGTGAAATCGTTCGGCCCAGCGCCCCCGCCAACCCGTCCTCAGGCTAACACGGAGGAGGTAAATCACGGGTGGCTGCTAGCCATAAGTGCAAATAGTTAAGACATGGGGGAGGTATATGCTCGGGCACGCCAAGTTTCAACTTCTAGACCTCATGTGACAACTTCTTATGTCTTAACCATCGCACTGCCCTGAGGGACCAGAGTGATATGTTAGATTGATCGATCAGAGGACATGTTTATTGATTACAAGCTTCAATAATTCTAATTGGAATAAGAGTACAATCTTTTTATTTTAATAGAATAGAGTGTGATTAATAAAATATTTTAACTAGTTAAGAATTTATTAGGTCAAAATTAATTTATTGGAGCTTGATCTAATTAGGTCAGATCAGGTCGCTTTGGTGTTTGAGTAGATTTAGATAAATAATAAGAGTTATAATTTATCAAAATTATAGTGAAAAATAAAATATGTTGAACTAATATTGACATGCATATTGTGGAACAAGTTAATGATCTGATTGGGTTTGATACGGTTGGAAAAAAATAATGCCCCATAAGTCTAGGGTTAATTGGAAACATAGGTGAGCTGGTGGTCAATCTCAGGGTTAGCTTGGCTAGCCGCGTGAAGGGTTGCCAATCGGACATCCCATGCCACAAATACTGAGTCCGATCGGACTACTCATATACGGTTGGACGCTTCGCATCATAGATATTGAGTCCGATCGGACTACCTATACTATGAATACCATTGAACGCCTCATACTATAAGTATCAAGCTTGTTCCAGACATCCCATGTCTCAAAAGTTGAATATGCTTAGTCGACATGCCATCTAGGAACACCTTTGTTGCAGGTCATTCATTCTATGCAGGAAAATATACTTGGAAAAGACTTCTGTCGTGATGTTCCGGGCGGGCATGTATACTCCAAACTATGCAAGACATCCGCTCCAGCGGAACATCCGCTCCAGCGGAACATCCGCTCCAGCGGAACATCCGCTCCAGCGGAA
>JBBPFQ010000107.1:4408586-4418805 GCA_037974815.1 Kaempferia elegans | reverse complement strand
AAGGTTGTTTTACCTTCTCCGAGATCCGGCAACCATCGGAAGAGCGGGAACGCGAAGGGCACGCGTCGAAGGTAAATCCTTGCTTTGATCTAGAGTAGATCAGTTTTCTATACTCGTACATGGTTTTCGAAACGATTTTTCTCGCATGGATCCTTTGGCTAGGAATTTCCGGGGTTTTCGCAACGCAAAAACGCGATTTTTGCGGCTCAGTTTTTCTAACAATAGAATCTATCAACCTAAGTCCTCAAGATATTGTTTTTTATAAAGCAGTAGTTTCTTGCATCTTGCCATTGGAATCTAAAGACTAGTCTGTCATCCGTCCAATCCACCTATTTTTGATGTATGCTCTTAGACATCACTTAGATTTGGACATAGCGTGGTGAGTCTTTAGAGACATTATTTACTATTCCAGATACAACTCGTCTGTAATTGTTCACATGGTATACAGTCACATTCTTATTGCGTATCTTGGAGTTTTTTGCCTTAACTCTACAGTAGGAGATATCATTGTCTAGAGAGACTTTGATAAGGTAAAACTTCATCAATTATCTTTAGCTGACATTAAAGTGACTCCACAGGGCTTGGCCTTCAAAGCCCAACATCCATGAGCTTAGTAGTCTCTTACACAGGAAATGTTGCCTGATGATGTCATGTTACAGGGAGATTTTGTAGCTCAGTCTCCATTCCTGGCTGGTCCTTCTGCTCATTCTACGTCATCCGAGCTTAGTGACACATACACTCGATTTCATGATGACATTTTTGGGCGATTTGACTTACTCCAGCAACATGTGGATGATCGTGTCTAGTCACTCTAATAGAATGTTAACATTCACTTTAACGGCCTTCAAGGACAGCATGATAGGCTCGCCGAGCATTATGAGACACTTCACATGGAGCAGTAGGTGTTATCAGAGTACATTCACTCTATGTATGCCTCACAATCACCCTCTATCCCCCAACAGATAACTATATTTTGATATGTTGTGATGTTTTGACCTATGTTTGTTTAGTTTGAACTTTGCTATGTATTGTTACCTTGAACTCAACTATGTTTGGATTTATGCATCACTGTGTTGCTTTTCTACATTATTTATTAGTTGCTTTTAATATATGCAAAAGGGGAAGTATTAATATTAAAGTCATAAAAGGGGAGAGTAATCATATTCATTCTACGTGCTTTCATTGTATTCATATTACCTTGCATTTATGAAGGGTATATTTTTTTTCTAAATTTAAACAAGTTTTGTCATATATCAAAAAGGATGAGATTGTTAGTGTAGAATGCACTGATATTCAAACTTGTATTTTAATATATGACAATGCGTTTAAAGTCAAAACACATGCATTTGATTTGTCTCTAAGATTTGTAGACTTATACGACCTGATGGATCTAGAGGACCGGACACCGGGTGAAAGCCTAGATTGGTTGAGAGGACCGGACTGGCAGAAAGTCTAAATATGTCCGGAGGACCGGATATCTAGCAAGAGGAATCGGTGGGTTAGTGTAAACTAGACATTGAGGCAAGGAAAGACCTGGTGATTAGAGATCGAACATCAATTCCAAGAGTCTGAGATATGGTAAGTAAGGTAAGTTCCTGGAGTGAGTCTATTGAGATTGTATCCCAGTAGGGATAAACCCAAGATGGTGATTCAACTAAGAAAATCAGGAGATTTCTTTATTGAGATCAAGATAGGACTAACTATTTCTATTATGCACATATATCTCTATTATAACTTTGTTTTGTATGACATCTATATATTTTTTTGATCTAACATTGTTTTGCACATAAAATGCTCTAACATATTTTTTATATGTTTTTTGTCAACGGAGAGACTTGTTTAGTCAACGGATCAATCATTTGTTCCATCGACAGAACGGTTGGTTTAGTCGACGGATCAACCGAATCCAATGATCAGATCAAAGTATAAGGAAAGATATGGTTAGTCAACGGAATGTTTTGATCAATCAATAAAACACCTAGAATTGTTGGAATCTGGTCTACTGAATCACGCAAACAAGGAAGATATTCTATCCGTCGATTGATAGGTTGATTAGTCGACGGAAAGGATCAGTTGATGAAATACTTTATCCATCGACTAAATGAAGACTATAAAAGAAGCCCTCAAGCTATGAGCCAGATGAACTTTTCTTCTGCCTTCCTACGACGCTCACTCGCTGTTCATGCAAGCTACATTTACTACGATGCTAAGAGGCTTCCGACAACCTGGTCTACTTCTTACACCTATTGTTGTGGGTAAATTTATTTTATTGTACTCATACTTGTAATAACTTTCATCATTTAGTGGATTGCCCAATAAGTGCGGTCGACGATCATCAGCCTTAGAGCAGGAGTCGATACAAACTTTGAACCAAGTAAAAAAGAAATTGTCCCTTATCTTTATTTTACTTTATTTCGCTACAAACGCCATTATTTTTAAAAGAAAAGTAAAAGTTTTCAAAACTTCGAGATTAACTCCTCTCGCTCTACATGATCCTATAAAGCAAAGATATGCTTAACTTATATTGCCTTTGCTTTGCTCACACTAGATGGCAGGAGCGTCAAGCGCCGGAAGAGGAAGGAGGGAGAACGACGAAAACTATTGTGCGGAGAGAAGGAATGAAAGATGTAGTGGTGGAAGGAGCGAGATAGATGAAAGTTGTAGCATTTTCCTGTAGCACCCACTGTGACCTTATTAATTCCAAGAAGACACCGACGAAGGACGAAGCGGGAGAGAGAGCGCCATAAGACAACGCCGAAGGATGGATGGAGGTCGAGCGCTCTGGAAGACGATAGCGACGGAAGGTGCGAGACCGACTGAACGCGGAAGAGGACCAAGAAGGAAGGAAAAGTGCGGACGGAAGACAACGGCGACATAAACAGAGACACTAGCAAAAGACAGCGGTGGTGGAAGGAGGGAGAGTGGTAGGAAGGGAAAGCCATTTCTATGAAAGTCGACTTTTTGAATATAGGCGGAAGGAGAGAGATATAAACAATATTCATTTCGAGCTGACACCGACTACTATTGAAGAAATATTAAAAAAAGGTGAAGTAGAATTGCTACAGTGACCGTCGTACATGGTTGTGCAAAAGCCATCGGGTAGGATATCATTTTTAATATATATAATCATTTCCACATGCTGACCCAAATAATTCATATGAACCTTTGTTTGGGAGGAGGTGAGGAAAAGGGATGGAAGAGCAAGCAAGGGGAAGGAAAATTATTACTCTTGTTTGGGAAAGAGTGAGCTATGGAAGGGAAGGGAAGGGAAGAAAAGAGTAAAACTTTACTGTTGCATGATTGAAAATTAGTGAAATTCCTTACACTCCAATGACACTCCAAATTGGGATGTATGGACGGGAAAATAGATTCATTTAAATTTTATCCCTATTTTTTTTCATATATAAGTTTATTTTGTAAAAGAGGATAATTTTATATTTTTAATTTTTATTCTCCTTCTTTTCCTCTCCAATTAACTTTTCCTCCCTCCAAAATAAAACAAATAAATATTTTACATCTCCTTTCTTTTCTTCCTTTTTCCTCCTTTCCTCTTCCATTGACAAATCTACCTTCACCCTATCCAAACATACGATAAGAGTGTAAGTCCAAAATCAATTTTCATGGATACGAAATGCTCCATTAGATGCCTCGCCACGCTATTGTTACTGTTGTAATTTTTTATAATTACCCTATTCCAAACAAGGTGGCGTATACGATTATCGGCGCCAACGGCCATTCAAAGGCGAAGGGAAGGGCAAGAATGTGTCGCCATCCACCCACCATTCGCGAATCCCTAGCCTTCCTCCCCAAACCCCAAATTACTATGGAAAACACATCGCCCACACCACCCAAAAATCCACCGCCATGGACGCCTCCTCCGTCGTATGCGTCACCCTTTTTGTTGCTCTCCTCTGCGCTTGCATCCTTATCGGCCACCTCCTTGAGGGATGGCACTGGGCCAACGAGGCCATCGCCTCCCTCCTCTTGGTTTTCCTCTCTACCTCAATTATTATTTTCATTTTTATTGGAACTGAATGCGCTGTTGAGTTTACTTTGCTCGTTTCAGGGATTGTGTGCCGGTATGGTGGCACTGTTGATTACAAAATGGAAAAGCTCAAGGATACTTTCCTTCGACGAGGAGCTGTTCTTCATTTTTCTGCTGCCTCCTATTATCTTCAATGCTGGGTATTTTCCTAAATTATAGCTCGACTGTTATAGTAAGTGGATGAGGCTGTGAGGTAATGTTGATATGAGCAAAGAGGAAAAAAAATGTACTAAAGGCGGTTTTTTTTCTTCTTTCCTTTTATGCTCTTCAAATATATACTTCTAATCTCCTCAGAAAAATATTCCCTCAAAAATTATGGAACAGGTAAGAAATGCATATGATTTGTATTCGATGTTTAACAAATAGGTTATTCATTTCAGATCTGAAAAAAAAAACTGAAACAATTTATCGATTCTAATACTTTCCTTTGCTGATATTCCCTCTCCTCATTTCTACCAAACTTTACTTGCAGCTTCCAGGTCAAGAAAAAACAATTTTTTCGCAACTTCTCAACAATTCTACTATTGGGTGTATTTGGGACACTGGTATCCTTCTGCATTATCTCCGCTGGTAAGATTTGAGACTTAGAAAGTTGACTTGCTAAATCTAGAAATCTACTCTTTCGTGATTGTCATGTTCTTTTCTTTCTCAATTTGTTCAATTTTTCCAATTAATGTGGAAAGATTTATCAAATTTTGTACTCTTCTGATCTTTTGGAGTAAATGGTGCAATGAATAGAGGGAGACAATATAAACCTCTAGGTAACGTAATAAAACTGATTAATTGATTTGTATGTTACTAGTGCTAAGCTTTGCACATGGTTCAATGGGGAGATAGGATCCATCTAATCAACACCAAATTGTTGGGACAAACACAATTTTGATGCTATTTTATTTAATCTTCATGGTATGGTAATGTTGTATGTTCCAAGTTGTATTTACATTACTTTTGCCTTTCTCTATGAGCTTTGAAGCCTATGACAAAGTTGGAATGCTAGTGCAAGGATAACCTATATCCAATCCAACAAACTTTGCAAGGGTATCAACTTAAAATGCTATCTTCATGATAGCAAGTTGATTGCCGTATCAATTAGTATACATTTACGTTTGTTACAACCTCTTAGAGACTTGTTAACAAATTTGCTAACTAATCATTAAGGCTACCAAAATGAAGTGATGGTCTCCTTTTATTACACCTTTTCCATCACAAAATGACAACAATCTCTATATGTTTTATTCTAAAAGACTGAATTGGATGCTATATTCATGATAGCCTAATTGTCACAATATAGGTTCATTAGCTTGGTGGTATAATTACCAAACTTAGTCGTTAACTATCTGAGCTAGATTATCTCACATATGGGTAGGATTATCTCACATATGGGTAGAGCCACAACCTTGTATTTTTCTTGTGCATCTAACTGGCCATGACCATAGTCTTGTGCTTAATTTTCCATGATATTAGGTTTTCTTCTAGAAGAATTTTTGTTTAATGTTAATCACGTATTCATGGAAGAATCTATCCGATCTCGTGTCCTCACCCACTTAGAGAGCACCACAATCATAATATAAGAGACATTAAATTATAGCATTCGTAAAATACCACATAATCCTTCAAGTTGCTTCCTAATGTTAATGACATAGGGTTTTAAGAAATTAACTATTCGCATTGACAAGAAATCTTATGTGAGGTCCAGTGACAGTATGATAGTTCAATTTTCTAAAAAATCTTCAGTACTTTCCTAGATCAGATAATAACTCCCTTATCATGACATTAGTTGACATTTGAGCCCATTGCAGTGTCAATAGAACTAGCTAATAACATATTTATCTTTTTCAAGCATATTATATACTTACTTCTTTTGTGAGATCTATGTATCTCCTTTTAAGAGAAACATGTTAGTCTGTCTGAGTACTTCAAATTTCTCAAATCCATTTTTGGAAGTGTTGATGAAGATATACTTGGAACCTTATGATTCTTATAATGCCATCATTAGTAATGTCATTTATATAGACAAATAGAAGAGTCTCTAAGTAAGGTGAAACATTATACACATAAAGGAGTGAGCAAAAGGTTGGTTAAACCGAAATAATAGATCGAACCGATTGAACAAGTTAACAATTCGATTCGGTAAATTTGGAAATTCAATTTTTTTCTTAAAATATTGATTATTTTGATCAAATCGGTTCGGTCATAGTTTAAAAAATTCGGATTCAACTATGCCTGAACTAGTACCAGTCGATTAAAATCCCTAATTCCCTAATTCTTGATTTCCCTCCTAAGTATCGATTTAATCAAAAGTTTGGTTATTTCAGTTTTCGACCTATTTAATTGATGCTTTATCGGTTCAGTTTGTTCGATTTTTGTATGAAAGTTCCGTCCATATGGTTAGGTCCCAAAAAAATTGATTTATTCGGTTTCAGTTTAAACGGTTCGATTGGTTTGGTTGTTAACTGATTGCTCACCCTTATACACATAACCTTACCAAGATAGAGAAAGAACTAAATTTACCAAATCATACACTAGGAGATTACTTTAGCTTTTTTTTTTACATACAAGTTATAGTCCTTTTGACTAACAAATCCAAGAAGGTATACACATATACTTCCTTGCATTATGATCACCATAAAGGATATTTTTTTATTTCTAGTTGTTGATTTTGAGAAAAAATAATATATTCTTTATTGAAGACTAGGCATATTTATATACAAATTAGAATCTATCTTAGAAAACTATAACTAGGTTAATTGATAAATTTGCTTAATTGACCTATATA
Source organism: Kaempferia elegans (assembly GCA_037974815.1). Lineage (NCBI taxonomy): Eukaryota > Viridiplantae > Streptophyta > Magnoliopsida > Zingiberales > Zingiberaceae > Kaempferia > Kaempferia elegans. Next base: position 4,411,984 of record JBBPFQ010000107.1, on the reverse strand, counting down.
TATTACCTAATATATAGAGATAATAAGGTAACAAATAATATATACAAATATGGTAACTATTATATATAATACTCCCCCTTAAGTTGGAGCATAGATATTAATTATATCCAACTTGTTTCAAAGATAATTAGCCCAAACCCCATTTAAAGATTTTGTGAAGATGTCCTTGAGTTGTTCTTCTGCCTTCATATATCATGTAGAAGTTAAGTTTTGTTGAATTTTCTCATGAACAAAGTGACAATCAATTTGAAACACAAGATTCAATGCAATATAAAGAGTAGCTTAGTTATCACACTACAATTTTGCTGGTATTGAAAATTTAAATTCTACTGTAGTCAAGAGTTGATATATATACACATTATCTCACACACTTGTATTCTGACTCTGTATTGGATCATGACACAATGCCTTGCTTCTTACTCTTCTATGAAACTAAATTTCCTCCAACAAAGATAAAATAACCTGAAGCAGATCTTCTATCCATTTTGGATCCTATCTAATATAAAAAACATTCAATATAAGTGTGACCATGATTTTTATTTATGATACCTCGTCTAGGTACTCCCTTCAAGTAACATAAAATTTGTTCTAATGCTGTCCAATGATAAACAGTTGGAGATGACATGAACTACCAAATATACAATATTCGGACGAGTTACGGTAAGGTAATTCAACTTCTCAACCAACCTTCGATATCTCTCAAGATGTTCAAATAGTTCCTTTTCTCCTTTGAGATGCATGTTTTGAGTCATTGGGGCACTACAAGGCTTTGCCTTTGCCCCCAATTTTCCTATCTCAGTTAATAATTTGAGAACATATTTTCTTTAAGATAGGAATATATCTTTCTTACCCATTATAACCCCAACACCTAAGAAATACTTTAGCACCCTAAATCTTTCATATGAACTGAGTGTTGAATGATAGATTTAAGATATGAGATTCTCATAGTATCACTTCTAGTGATAAGAATATCATCCACATACACAACTAATAGAATGATACCAACTACATATTGCTTATATTATAGAACATAGAACAGGCAGACTTGCTTTTTATATACTAAATTTTTCAACATCTTGATTAAATTTTCCAAACCAAGCACGAGGACTTTGTTTCAAACCATACAAAGCTTTCCAAAGACAACAAACTTGATCTGACTCCTGAGTAATAAACCCAGGAGGTTGCTCTATAAACACCTCTTGAAGATCACCATGAAGAAAAACATTCTTGATATCAAGTTGATGTAAAAGCCAATATGAGTAGCATCCATTGAAATAAACAATCGAATAGATGTCAACTTTGCGATAGGATAATCCAACATTGCCTTTAGCAACTAGATGAGCTTTTAATCTGGCAACCGATCCATCTAGATTCACCTTAACTGTAATTATCCATTTGCATTCAATAGCTCATTTCCCATAAGGTAGATCAACTAAGTCCCAAGTGCCATTGTCATCTAAAGCTTTCATCTCCTATATCATTGCATCTTTCCAACCAGGATGAGATATGACATCACGGATAATTTTAGAATAAAGATAGAGTCAAGTGAAGCAATAAAAGAACACGAGGAAGACGACAAGCTGTTATAATAAACAAAAGAAGAGGTAGAATAAGTACATTGACGTTTACCTTTACGTAATGCAATAGGAAGATCATTGCTTGAGACTTGATCTGATGACGAAGTAGTATGTGTAGGACATGAATCAAGAGGTTGACGTCGAGAGTAAACTTGAATAATGGGAGGCTTGATAGGAGTTGGTCCTAGGACGGGTGCAGAGGATATGATAGAATACATCATTAAATCATCATCCTCCCTTTGACGAGTCAGAATAGGTGAGGACGGGAAATAAGGTGTATCTTCTATTCAAGTAACATCAATTGAGACAAGATATTTATTTATAATGGGATAATAACACCTATAACCTTTCTGAAGACGAGAATAACTAAGGAAGATACACATTAAAGACTTAGAATCTAATTTAGTGATATGCGGACGAACATCTTGAACAAAGCAAGTGCTACCAAATATCTTAGGGTTAATAGGAAACAACGGATTAGGAAAAAAGATTTTGTAAGGGATCTCACCATAAAGCACAGAGGATGACATGCGATTAATGAGAAAACATGCTGTAGAAACTGCATCATCCCAAAAAGGTTTAGAAACATTCATTTGAAATAAAAGGGCTCGTGCAATTTCAAGAATGTTCCTAACTGCGAGTGAGGAGGCGGACACCGGGAAAGTCGTCGCTTACGTGGATTCGGAGATTGTTGGCAAGGCGATGAACTGCTTCCTGTCCACATAAAACTTGGCAGAAAACGTTAGTGGCCAAACAAGGAGAGGCGTCCCTTTGTTTAATCCTCCGATGCTCAAGTTAGTCCTCGATGAAGAAGATGAAGAAGACGATGAAGTTGTCGATGGAGAATAGTGTTGGTGCTGTAAAATTGCGTACCTTTGGAACTCATTGAGGGGCTATATTTATACCTGACACAGTAGCGCCGTTTTAGGATTATCCACGATTGATTCCTTTTCTTAACGGGCTTTCCATAATTGGGCTCCATGATTGACGCGCACTGGCGACACGTGTCCTTCTGGAAGCTTCTCCGTATAAGGAATCATAGTTGGAGAATATTCTTCTACCATCTCGTTGGACTAAGCAACAAAGAGGACTTTTGTCTGTTGGTCCGATCAGACGTCACGCACTGGACTGTGTCGACCGGCCATTATGCCTTGGCGAGAATATCTCCTACCGACGGTTCATCGTTGGTGTATTTGGAGACGCCTCAGAGTGATATTCGGGTAGACGGATTGCCCGGTCAGTGGCTAGGAGAGATAACTTACCTTCTGGAATGGAGCTTGCTTATCTAGTGGAGTTGTCAGACCGATTACTTGCTGGGTGACCACATCTGACCGGACGTATGGCTAGGCAGATCCAATCGGTATACTTCATCAATTCTCCAGAGGGGGCCCCCAAGACGACCGACCAAGTGCTTCACTCGGTCGGTGAGATGCTCGCCTACCTTGAATATGATGTGGCTTCCTTGTTGACCATTCTTGACCTGACTGTGGTGACATGACTACTCCGTTGACCAGCTTCTTTTCACCCCGGATCAGTGCCCATGAGAAGTGAGGAGCTGAGTCATAGAGTGTCCGACCGGCGCTGGTGCCGACCGGCGCTGGTGCCGACCGGGTAAGATAGGAGTCATGTCCAATGAGAAGTGAGAAACTGAGTCCTGGAGGATCTGATTGACGGTGGGGGCATTGGGTAAGACTTGTAGTTGTGCCCATGAGAAGTGAGAAGCTGACTCCTAGAGAATCCGATCGGCATTGGGGTCAACTGGGTAAGACTGGGAGCTGTGCTCATAAGAAGTAAGAAGTTGAGTCCTAAAGGATTCAACCG
>JBBPFQ010000107.1:4383590-4394629 GCA_037974815.1 Kaempferia elegans | reverse complement strand
AACTGTGTGTGCCAGACTGCCAGTTTAGGTCAATAGATTTTCCATGTAAACTTTTCAATTTACCCCTTTTATATTAGAAAAACTACATAATACTGGCATATTACAGAAAAAGGAACAAGTCATCGTGCGTGCTATAAATTATTACTCTCGCTCATATTTGAGTGTCATTCAAAGAGCCCTCCTGTGGATTTATATTTTAAGATTTAGCAGGGGCAAAAGGTTGTGCCTATGGTACCAAACTTTATGAGCTGTTGCAACGTCTCATACATCTTCACACTGCAAGGTGCTGAGAGTCAGCCAATTGAATCGACGTTCCACCCACCTTAACCGTTGAACCCAACGATCATTCCTTCAGTCGTGGGCAATGAAAATGGGGTTCCATCCCGAACCCCAAACGGTCCAAAAATCCTTAGATTGCTCTTGAATGCAAGTGACCTTATAACTGGACAACCACTGCCATATACAACTGGGCAGGAGTGTCCGCTCACTATAGTCAAAGTATTCATCAGGACACAAAAGCGTAATCTGTGCATGAAAAAGAAACATTCATTCAGTTAACAACTCGCAAGGAACCATCAGAATGACAAACTTTTAGTTGCTTTTTTGGTTACGCTGCTGCCAAGTCCTCCATGCTTTTCTCCCAGAAAAGGCTTTCCATTTTGATCATACTCAATCGATGCATTGATTATGGATCAGTGTGATCCCGTCCTCACGGGATGAACTGATGGTTAGTGCATGAGATGTTGCCACTAATGAATCAGTGTGATCCCCTGATTTCTATATGGATTTCATCGTCCCATTCAATTCCACCATGGCCTCCCCAAGGGACTACCTTCACAGTCTTGCTTGAAAGTGCAATAAGAAGGGTGAGAAGAAGAAACATTATATAGTGTGATGAAAGTGCAACAAGAATTGAATACTTGACCCTTTTTAACAGCTTATATACCCCCATTGCTTTATAAAAGGACAAGCATGCATTCCTAATAATATCACTCTTAGCCAACGGAGTCATAGTGCGAAAGAGAGGTGGAAATTTGGGCATCTATTAGACAATTCAGCATCTTCTTTTGCTCAAGAACATGAACGTTGCTTATTAAACATCTGCTCGGGTGATTATTTTCTTTAAGTAGGAGCCTTTGCTTTTGGGAATTCTTATATGGACACACCTAATGATACTTGTTCCTTGAAAGGTTCCTTCCTCTGGCGTGCCAACACTTTCTCATTTAGCAATATAAATCTGTCGCTAAATAATCGTGAATTTGTGATAAATGACTGAAACGGAGCCATCCAAATAGACGTGTTAAAAATACATATCTATTGATCACAAGGTTTTTGCATTGCATTTCTCTCCAAGTTACAACCGTGATGATTGCAAAGCACAAAGATCACATGTTAGAATATATATTCACTACACTACGCTAGTATGTTGCGTTGGCCACGGTGAAGTTTAAAAACACGACCAAAAAACATACGAAACCATGTGCGGCAAGAGTCGAGCTCCTCCGTCTCAAAAAAATCCTAGGGTCAGAAAGTTGATAAGTTCTCCGGAAAATGCAAAATGTAATAAAAAGGGTGCATGTTGATTGAAATCCTATACTAGGACCCCTTTATAAATGAGTAAAGAACCCCCTGTAGCTCAGCAACGATATGCTCCCATGTATTGCAGGGAACAGTATAGAAGGATGAAGTTCAAATTGTTGAAAAGAAGGATGAAGAAGAGGGAGCAAAGGATAGATAACTGTCCAATAACCACCAATTATAGTTCGGCTGTAAATAGAGTAATATATGAACCCCTTGAGATTTAGTGTTAAAAGAAGGATTAGACTCGATCTGTTTATAATATTTTCTATTACAAATTCCATGGGATTTAACTTGACATGAAAGTGCACGGCCGAGGTATCTCCATCTCTATAAAAGTTTAAATAGATACGGCTAGGTCAAAATGAGACAGTTGAATTTCTATTGGATAAAATTTGACAGCATAACTATTGAGACAAATGCTTATTATCAGAATATTGTACTTTGTTACATGTACAAGCAATTCTGCGACTATAATACCTATAAGATAAAAGCTAAAGAGCATTACATTACAGATGTTATATTCATGCATAACTTTGGAAGTTTCTATATCATATTGCTAATAAAAAGATCAAGGGCATAACTAGGTGGTAGGAGAAAATATTTGCAAGTTACCAGTCTCACTCATGTAGAAATTGAACTCCAGTTCAGCAAGTATATTAATCAAGAGTCATGGAGCTGCCTCTCTTGCTGTATCGATTGGAAAATCCTTGCAGCGGACTCTGTGGCAGACCTGGCATTGTGAGGCACAACCTTAATGACCCGAGTTTGGCTATCCCTTCCACTGGACTGTGATAGGCAATTGAGGCTGTTTGCTACTGGAGATGCAGGAAGAGGGATTTGCAATCTTCCATCTGGAAGTGCCTCAGTGGGACTGCTTGCTGTACTTCCTTGCAATTCGCTGTTCTTTGATACCTGAAACTTTCTAAGATTGCCAGAAAATGCTTCATTCCGTGGAGGATGGAACATGTTGCAAGAGCCCCTGGAGTGCTGAAGAGTTTGCCCATTGGCTTGGGAACCAGCTAGATTACTGACCTGCTCAACAGCAGAAATTGACATGATTTGGTTTGAAGGTCGGAGGCCGTAAGGCATAGAATAATAGTGGGGTGGAATTGCAGGTGGACCAGACAAACCCAAGTTTGGTGGTTGATGAGAAGCTGGAACACCATAGGCTGGGTTCACAAAGTCCCCAGGGAGAGGAGATACTCCAAGAGGAGTGCAGCTTCCATAAAGAGGGGCCATGAAGGCACCAGGTGGTGGGCAATGTCCAGAATACGGTTTGTAAACAAGTCCCTCTGATGGTGACATAACTGGAACTAGCCATTGATTTGCCAAGGGAGGAAAACACCAAGGACTTTGCTTGTCATCAGGTGCCATTGGCACTGTTGAAGGGATGGCAGAGTTTTCCCCAACTTTTGGGACTCGAACTTGTGTAGTCATTTTGGATCCATCCTCACATGCAGGGAGAGCTGGGACTCCAGCAACAACATCTTTTATTGGCTTCTCCAAATTATGCTTTGTCTTATGAAAATCATCTTGTTTCTTTAATTCCACTAGCTGAGAGTTAGTGTTGCACTGAGGTAATGTGGTATTATTTGGAATCTTTACTGAAGGTTTGTTTAAATAAGTATTTCCTTCAATAAGTAGATGAGGTGATGCAGCCATCAACTTCTGGACCTGTTTCAGGTAGAATGTTTATAGACACTGCAACAAGACAAAGGGCTCGTGAACATAACTATATGTGGAAACTAACCTTTATCAATCTGTGAAGCTCAAACACTTGCATTCCAAAAACCCTTTGCTGACTATAAAAATAGAACAAACTCATTGCTTGAAAGCAATTCAAGAAGAAATCACCAAAACAATAATAAAAAAAAACCATTAATACCAGAATTGCAGTGTAATGACAGATGTAATACGTAAACAAAAAGTGCTTAACATTTTGTACAACATATGAGCACTTTCTATTGGGTAAAATAAGTCGAGATACTATTTGTGCACAACAAAAAGACTAACTTTCCTGATTTCACACAGTGGCCCTCACCTAATGGAACAAGGTTGTGAAAGCTTGTGTATTAAAGAGACTAGGGTTCAGCTTAAACAACAAAGAGCATCAGTAGAGGAACTGGCTGTTGGAGTTGAATAAAGTTCCGAGAATGCTCAAGAGAGAGAGAGAGAGAGAGTAGCATATACCGTTCAAGTTGCAACTAATAGCGCAAGCTGATAAAAAGTTTTAGTGAGGTTAGGGCTTATAAACCCTTTCAAGTTGCAACTAGCTCAAAATGCTCAGTCAATTAATAACTAGTCACTAATCTAAGCTAATAAACCCCCCTTTATTATCTATGACTAAATTGAGGTGTCATATTCTCTGCCACTTAAGGTGGCTTACTAACGCTGCCTTCTAGTTTGACATTATTTGCAGTGGGATGCTCAATGTTGGGCTTCTTTCTGACTTTTTTACTCTCAAATATGGCCTCACTCAACTCTAAGCCCTAGACATCATCTTCTGGTCCTCCATTGCCTGCACATACTGGCTTAGTTTATCTTGTAACCTGCAATCATGCTGCATGCAAAGGAATAGAGATGGCAAGGATCATAAACTGTTGCTAGAACCCTTCCCCAATCACCTATAAAGATAATAGTGTAATTCATATCCAATCACTCCTAATCCGGGACATTCAAGGTCTGATAGTGCCTTCACATTTGTTTAGAAACTTAGGACTCAACATAGTTTAAGATTAGCTATGTGATAAAGAAGCAAAATTTTCTAAAGAGACAAACTAGTTGGATGCATTAACTTCTCCCCAAGTTAACGATCCAATTCCAATAATGAACTTGTCAGAATGAATGAGCATTTTGCTGCAACAGCCTATGAATTAACCATGACAATTCTACCACACTTGTCCTCCATATCTACCACACTTGTCCTCCATATATCACATCTTTCGATCTTTGTTTATACTACGTAGTAATAATATCTCTCAGTTTACAATGATAACTTGATATATCCACTATACCCCCATTAACTAAAATATGTCTATGGTTAACTAATTGTCTGGCTCCAGGAATCCTCGAAGCTATATACCCAATCGGAAAAGGATATTATCCAAAAGTATCTAAAGTAATTGTAAAACGTGACCAGTTGGCCCTTTGGGTTTTCTAGTGATATGCACATAACTAAGAAATTGTCACTCTATCAGACCATAATGAAACCACAATTTTTGTTTTCTTCTAGATGAATACGATTCCATAGTTGATAGACTCAGATATAGGCTCATAAACATTGGTCTCTACAAAACCAGCAAATTGACAGGTTGGCTCACTTGCATTGGAAGAGTCAAATCCATTCTTGGAGCCCTTTAAAATGGCACCACAAATATGTTTCATTGGTCGCACATACTATTGGATATATATAAGGACAAACAAGATAGGTTTCCTAATATGAGATGATAAATAGAAACAATGCTTATCAGTAATTTAAGTAACTGCTGCCTAAGGGATAAGGAACATCATATATTGTTAAGATCATTCTCAAGAATGTGTTTATAGGAAATAGTAATTCTACAAAAGTTTTATACATACTTGATAATAGCTCTTCGGGCCTTCCAAAAGTGTTTGGTACCAATTACTCCAACAATATCATCCGGTGATATTTCTAAGCTTGATACTGTCCCAGCCGTTGAGGGCTCATATGCATCATCTTTCCTCTCCGCATCACCAAATTCCAATGACCCATTTCTCTTTGCATTTTCCTCCTTGTAGAAGGCCCTAGACAAGGTTGTATTTTTTGGACTTCTAGGTGACAACTTGGAATATAGCACAGTTTTGGCCTTCAGAGATTTCCTAACATCAGAAATAGGAATATCATTTGAGGTATTAAAACCACTAGGATCACCGTTTTCTTGGCATGACATTGTTTCTCCATTCGCTGACTTAGTTAAATGAAAATTATTTGTATCAGTCTCAACTAAATCTTTTGAACAGTTTGGTTGTTTAGCAATATTGTTGGACAGAGACTTTTCTTTGATTTCCTTGATCTTATCAATCTCTGAAATTTCTTTAAGATCTTCAACACGAGTTCTATCGAAATTTTGTAATCTAGTTTTTGCAATGTCTGTTTCTTCCAAGGATTGCACATCTGAATTTGGCCGTTCAAATAAAGAATTAACAGCTGCAAGACTCTTCTGCATTTTTGGTGAAATGAAGGTAGTTAACTTTGCTGCATTTGTCATATTTGTATCCTTTTGCATGGATGCAACCATTTCTGACTGATCAAAGGTAGGAACCACTATCTCATCTGCATCATCCAAAACCTTCTTACTAGAATTTATCACACTAGAGTTGTCTTGTCTCTGTAAGCTACATTCAGCAGCTGATCTTGTGCCAAACAAATTTCCAGAACTAACTTGCTTTGTGGGTTTTCTCTCTAATTCTATCTTTCTTGTGACTGGATTCATACCATCAGTAGTTCTAGAGATTTCTGCTGAACGAACAGAAACTTGACGGTTGATACAAAAAGGAGAAAATATCTTCCTCTGCTGACCACAACCCTAAAACACAAATGCTTGTCAACTCCTAAAAGAAATAGTTGAGAGCCAAAATACATAATAACGATCATCTTTAGATGCATTGATCATAAAAATAGGAATAAGAATAGTGTAAGTACATCATGGTTTTAATGCCAGACTGGAAACCAAATGCACATTATACAAAAAATAAGTTGAATAGGAAAAAAGATATTAAATCAACAAAAATTTTGTTGACTGTGTGATGCAAGATAACTATATGCATTTTGAATCTTCTTTGAGGATTCAATGTGCATATTTTGAACTCTATAGTTAAGCCCTAGTGTAGGTCCACATAATTTCATTTTTCAAATTGAAGTCTGTTATGGTTGATTTATTCTGAAAAAAAACAAGTTTGTCATCCAATATAGATTAGGGTTTAAATGTAAATATACCAAAATTAGCCATGTTAATAAAGGTAATAATAAAGGTAGATGACATTATCTTAAGGAACAACCCTAAGTAATGATTTTCCTAATCAGCACTAAGTATCAAAGCTAATCCATCTATTTTGTTGGTTCTTTCCTGTTTGAATCATGCAATCTCCTCTGTTTCTTCGGTGTAAACCTCAGATCTTGTTCTTGGTTCTTTCCCATTTGAATAATGCCCAATTGAATCATGCAATCTCGTAGCACATGGTATCTATCATGTTCATCTCAGTGCACAGATTTTTTGATTCCCAAGCTGCGTCCAACCATGGTTTCTTCATTGTTAACCTCAGATCCTCATTTCCCCCTCTACAGATGTCTGGAAAAATTGTTGTTTCCTTCTCTTGAACATCATGATATGTGCTGCATATATGACCTCCAAGGAAAATTTTTAAAGGAAACGCACAACATGGATAGGATGACTTATGCTGATGTATTCCTATGCGGAAGTATGAGCCAGACCCATTCACATGCCTACCTAGTATACCAAATATGTGTTATGCATTGGAACGACCATATACTACACACATATACTTTTTGAATCCCTACTATCTAACAACATGGATAGGATAATTTTTGGCATGGAGAAGCTAAAAAAATGTACATAATTTAAGGTATAAAAGAGAAAACAATTATCCAATCTCATCCACGATCTAACAACATGGATAGGGGTAGAGAGACAAAATGTGAAGGATGTGACACTAGTTATGGAAGGAGAAGAGATGCCTAGGTCACGTTCCAGTCATTATTGATCATCTAAGATCATAATTTAAGGCCATCCTTTGGGCTTTAGCAATGGGACCAAGATGCAAGGGAAAACTTCCTAATAACTTCAAATTCTTAAGCCTCCTCAACTGGGATTCACCTATCTTACAAGGGGAAGGCCAACTACCTCAACACAAACTTCAAAGACCCTCAGACAATCATAAGGAAGAGATTGATCTCACAACCCACATCAGAGGAATATCAAAATTTCTCTTGGATAAGTGAAGTATCTCATTTAAGAAGGCGGAGGAAGAGGTGTTTCAAGAGGCAAAATTTTGTGGTTGGATCCAAGGTTACTTCTGTACCATGTCATTCAAGATCAACTCCAATTAATTGTAATTCTATAATTCCTACCACTTACCTTACCTCCAACAAAGCTTACAAAAAAAATATAAAGTCAATTAGGTGAAAAACTGAATATATATAAGAATAATCTTGACTAACAATCATGGATTCCTAATACTAATTTAAGTTTAATGAAAACGTTGGTTCTTTTAGCGTCCTACTAAGCATTGTTTTTTTTTCATGTCCACAAATACTTTTTCTTAACAGTTTGTAGTTGGACATGGCCAAACACATGAAACTTAATCAAACATAGGTACAAGATATAGATCCATCTCAATTACTCTAATTCTAGCATCATTTCTCTTTGCTTTGATACTTCAGTTAAAGCATCTCCTCTTCTCTTCCCAGTCTATTAGTGTTTTCTCCTCCCGTGACCAACAAACATAATCAAAGGATTAGTTATGGGAAGTGAATCATCCTATTTTGGCCCGTATTATTTGTTAGCACTTCTCCTCCTCCCCTCCCGTCCCCTCTTACTCCGCTAGCAAACAAAATCAAGGAATGAGATATGGAAAGAGAAAACAATTTCGAAAAGTACCAACTGATCCAAGTCCTATCTTTGTCAAGTGCCATTGAAATAGCATGGCACAGATGATACAGTGATATTTACTCGTACTCTCATGAACCTAAGCAAAACATTCAGATCTTGTCAGATCAATACTGATCAATACTTGTTGTATGTTGATATTTGATAAGAGTGTTTATTGAGATGTGAAAGGGTGGAAGAGGAATTGAGGTGACAAAATTGAAAAAGTATATATAGAATCAACTCACCTAGGAAGGAAAGTTAACAAAATTGAGAAGCAAGAAGTGAGAAGCTAATCATGGAGTAGTCCAACTTTAGCAAAGCGCACTGTAGTTGCACCAATTTATAAAGAGAGCCAAGAGGGCATCTTAGTTGAACATGGCTTCTCATCTACCCTAGGGTAACATAAACAAATGATGTTATTTCTGACTATTGGTAGAAATGGACCGAGCCTTGAGTTATGATAGCACATAATACACTGCTCTAAAATAACAATTAATCCTTTGTAAATTGTGGTCTTGCCCATTACATCCGTTTTAACTTTAAAGAAAAAGAAAATTGAATTATTTACGGCATTGGAAAGATTATCATGCCATCCCGTATACAAATTGTTAGGAAAAATAAAAGATACTTCAGTGAAATACATTAGATGAATGATAACAGCAAGATAAGCAGTTCGAAAAATTCAACCAAGCTAGAAAGTGAACAAAAGGCATCACCAACCTGACTTGACGAAAACGAAGGGACCAAATTGTTGGAGCTACGAGGAAGAAATGGCATGGCAGAGGAGGTCGAGTTGAACCTCTGCGACGGGACGCTGAGCTGCTCGTACAACGCCATCTTGTTCCTGGGAGGCGCCCTCGGCCCCCCTCTATCGGTGTCATTCACGTGGAGCCTCGGAAAAAGAGGCCCCATGATCTTATCCTCCTCCTTCGCCCCTTTCATGCCACTCGATTCCTCCGATCTGGAAACTCGACTCAACCGGGAAAAAACCTAATTAACCCACTGAAAAGAACACGATCTTCAACAAAAACTGCAAACGAGAGTAGATAGACACACAGACTCTTCAAAGAATCCATCTGCCAATTTGGGTAAAAAAATTCCAAACTTCCGGCAAAGTAAGTCAGGGAAGAACGGAAACAGTACCTGGAGCACCAAATCCAGCATCAAACTTCCACCGCGGCAGCTGATCAGCAGTAATCTCGGGCCGGATCTCGCGACGAGGAAAATCTGTCAGCAGCAATTCACTAATCGGTGGAGAAGGAGCAGGAGCTCTACGACTCGGGATCGAACTTACGCGAAAGGGCCGGCAAAAGAGAGATTCGGGAAAGTGCAATCGAAAGTCGCTTTTGGATCCTCATCCCATTTCATCAATTTATAAAAGGTAGAACTCAACTAGTACTAATAAATAAAATAAAATAAAATAAAAACTAAATAGCACCCGTAGCATGGCGGTGGATGATTGATTGGTCTCAAAAGCCCAGTGTGAACTTTTAACACCGTGTATTATTTATAACTAAAAGTTAAAAATTATTCTTATTATTAAAGAAAAAAACATTATATTTTTAAAAATATCAACAAGACACTCTTATCATATTTTTCATTATTAAAGATTAAAAGTGCGTGACCTCTCTTATACAAACTATCACTGTGCTGGGATAAATATTTTGCGTGTTTTATCTCCTTTTAGAGTGTGTGGAATTATTGTGTTAGTTGACGACTTTCTCTTTTTACTACAATTAATAAAAATTAAAATGACTATTTTGATTATTACTAGACCATAAGTTTTGGCACTTTATTTTAGTACGACAATTATTATTTTTATACTTTCGTACCTTATTAAATCTTTCTCTTCTCAAGAAGATGTGACTGCAATCTAACTCTAAATAGCTTTGCTGAACTTGTCAACAGACTAGACCTAAAAACTAGAATTCTAATAATAGAAATTCAATGAGAGCAACTAAAACGTATGGCTTGTGAGCGGTTTTGCTAGGTGACTCGATATCTAAACGCACGCATCATTTGGAGGATTCTTTGAATTCTTATAAGAACTCGTATTTAATTTTTCGATTTTTTTATAAACAGTGTGGATTTCCACAAAGATCCGAATCTGTTGGAAAATAAATTTTTTTGGGTTGAGAAGACAATGGGATTTTAACTTGGATGGCAACATTTATATGAATAGAAAAATATACAATGGAAATTTAATCTTTATGTGATTTTAGTAGTTCTCATGTGAAATCTAGATAATAAATGCTACTTAATGAGGCATATCTTGGTAATAAATATGGGATCCATTGAGGAACATATACAGGTGAGATTTTTCATTCATGATGTTTAATTTAAAAGATAGGAATGAGAATGAGTTTAGTATTGTTGTTTGATTTATAAACTCTAATTAGATGTGATTATCTTTTTTGAAATTATTATTATTTTTTATTTTTCTTTCCTCTTTTTTTTTTCTTTAATTATCTATTTAGAATTTTTCCTATTTTTCCTAATTCTATTTTTTTTTTCATTTTTATTTTTATTTCGAATTTTTTCTTTTTCCTTTTTTTGATTTTTTTTTTAAATTTTTGTTTAATATATTTTTAAAATTTTGTTTTTAATTTTTTTTAATTTCTATTTTAAATTTTTGTTTTATTTTTAAAATTTTAAATTATGTATTTTTTTTTATTTTTTAATTTTTGAAGGAAGAATGAGAATAGGAATTAAACACACCTATTAATATGAGTTTTGTAATTCCCATAAATTAAAAATTTATTCTCAAATTATCATTCTCAAACCCACAAACCAAACATTATCATTTACTATCATTACATTCCCTCATTC
>JBBPFQ010000107.1:4368546-4382105 GCA_037974815.1 Kaempferia elegans | reverse complement strand
CATTTTGACAAAGACACTATTCAGAGCTAACATCATTGAACTGAGCTCGATTTTGGATTTGGAGAGCATTTATCGCCTACCTTGAGGAGGATGTTGAAATTCAAACTAGGCAACTTGTTATTTTATCCCTATTTTGTAAGGATTTATTTTGTAATCTATTTCCTAGATGGATTATAATTAGCTCATACTTATCACATTCCTAATTTTAAGAGATTTATCTTACAAATGTAATGTGTCCAACACAGTGATGTCTCAAGCTCTACTAAGATGCAGTGTTCTAAAATACTCAACGTCATCTAACACATGATACAATGCAACTTTATGGCCATGTTTTTATAGCAGAAGGAAGTATAAAGGGGAAAATAAGTTTATGAGGAATGTGTAGGAAAGTAATTCCCATTTCCAATTCCCTTGGGGGGGGGGGGGGACATCTTTCACACCATTTTCTTGTGAAATTGATTTTTAAAAACATGAAATCAACTAAACAAAAACTAGTTAGTGGTCAAAATTGATGTCATTTTGGCTGAATTGGAGCTTCCCTCCTTATTTCCGCGAAGCCATTTGGGCCAAAACTTTGAAAAACATTCCCTTGGCGCTTCCTCATTTTTTATTTTTGCCCAAGGAAATGAAGGAAAAGTTGGGTCCTTCCGCATGTCACACCATTTATCTTTCACCAAGTCTCACCGCTTGAAGAAGCTGGTCCATCTCTCAAAGTATGAGTATTTGTATATGTAACTCGTTTTATATAAAATAGACAAGTATGTAGTCAAAACAACCTAAAGGAACACTCCAACATAAGATCTAATTTGTGATCTCCCACCAAAATTTACAAGGCATTACCCCAAAAAAATCAATTTATTTTCTGCTGCTAAAGGCCAATAGGGCATTGTACTAACCCACAAACGCTACTTAGTCCCCCATATTAGAAACATGCCAAAATGAACAACTTGAAGGACACCACAGCACATGACAGGTCACCTTATTGACTGGTCGTTTAGATTAAATTTCAAATTTTTTATCAGTTGTACCCCTTAGTTAAACCAAATATCCAAATATTTCATCTATTTTGGTTTTTATGTCACTATAATACCAGCTTAAGGCTATATATGGTGATACTTAGAGTTCAGACAACTATAACAATTTTACATCTGAACTTTCTTGTAGGTATACTACAGATGGTGGTTCTAGAGACACTCTAGATAACGGAACAATCCCCGAGAAAGGTGTTTTTTCAGGTAAAGTTTTTTTTTTTAATGGAAACTTATATTCACAATCACATTGTCTAACTTTGATCTCTTTTAGAGGCTCAGACTGCAATAAAATCATACTAATAGGTTGGTCTGATAGTGACATCGTTGTTGCTATAGGAATTTTATGTGGAACCATCTTTTATCTTGTGATGGAATATGTTATCTATCTTGATTGTTCTTTAGAGAAGACTAAATAAGAATAAAACAAGATAAAACAAAATAAGAAAGAGCTTGTTGGAAATCCTATTCAAGGACATGTGAGTTGATTGGGGTTAAATTTCTTGTAACTGAGATATTTGAATGTCATAAACTTGAAGATAAAGTCTTCTCTTCCTTTAAAATTTGTCAACCTATACACTGGTTGTCTTTGAGAAATCTTTGCGCATAGCCAGGTTCATGTGTGATTCTGGGAGTTGGAGCAAGTCATGCAATTATAATCTTGCTCTTTTCTTTCCTCATCGACTAAAGAAATGGTAGAAAAATTCCTGAGATTTTCCTATTTTATTAAAGTAGATAGGCTACTGGAAAAGAAAAAATTTCTAGAACTGACTAAATAGTTGTTTCTTATGGATGGAAATTGATTACCTGAGAACAAGCCGGGCCATCCCAACCAAGCATACTAATTATATTTTTTTCCCGTGCTTTAAGTGTAGGTTGAGTGCCTTATAACTTGCCACTTTTGAGCTGCAATTGGTTCTTGGCTTAGTTTCGACCAAATTCTGTCATTTTTTCTTGGAAGCCCATAAAGTCCACAGTCCAGAATATGATATTTTCAACATGCCAACCATAGAACTTGAATAATGGAGTAAGTTTGTCTTAAGGATGTTCATCTGCATAGAAATGTGACTAAGCAAACTGAAAAAAAACCTGCCAGCAAAAGTGATTTCAATTAAGATGATTGATTATATAGGGTGTTCTTTGGATGAGAGGATAATGTATATTTATATTTTTTTCTTTAAACCTATTAACAGATTTTGTTAGTGATAAAATTCCTTTCTTCTTTTAGCCTTCAGTAGTGTTGGTCTAAGCATTAGCTTGATAACTAGTTTGCTTTATATAATTTTTATAATTTTACGTTGCTCTCTTCAGTGGCAATGTCTATGCGTGTGTGTATTAATGAAAAATTAAATAAGTTTACATACTATAGCAAATACTTAATACATTTTGTGTGTGTTAATATGATTTTCTTGGTTTTGTGCAGCTGTCGACTTTTCAACCGGTGAGGATCCATGGCCTATATTTCAGTTGCAAAAGGAATATAATGCCCCCGGAAAATCACCTCCTCTCTCAGCGTTAGTATATGTTCAGTTGCTTACCTGTTTTACCTCAATATTATCCTGTTGTTTGGAGTTTTTATTTTATTTTATTTTTTTTTTTTGCAGGGAATTCTATACAGGATGGCTCACCCACTGGGGAGAGAAGATTGCAGAAACTGATGCCAATTATACTGCTGCTGCTTTAGAAAAGATTTTATCTAGGAATGGTTCTGTTGTACTCTATGTATGTTTGCCGAAATTTCTGGATCAGCTAAACTAGCTCTCTTGCACACTGCTCTAATAACATTGACTATCTCAATTTTTCAGATGGCTCATGGTGGAACTAATTTTGGATTTTACAGTGGTGCAAACACTGGTCAGAATGAATCTGATTATAAGGCAGATCTTACGTCCTACGATTATGTATGCCAACTGGAAATTGCAACAGTGTGCTTATATTCAGTTTGACTTAATTGTTTTTTTGGTAATTCAGGATGCTCCAATCAAGGAGTCCGGTGACGTGGGCAATCCAAAATATGAAGGCATGTCCTGTTTATATAATCAATTGGTTATTGTTTCTTTGATGTTGCCTTGATTAGCAATTGGAATCCCATTTATCATGTATTGGGACTTTTAGATTATCTTCCGGTTAACTTTTGCGGTCTATCTGGTGACATTATGCTCCTCAATGATGTGTGTAACTTAAGTGTTGAAGAAGATGGGACTCAGTATTAAGTACTCAGTGAAATGACTCCATTTGACCTGTCAGACTTGGGGGTTTAGTTAACGAAACAGTGGTTTAATTATAGAAATAGGGCCTTTATTGTAGAGGTAGTTGTCCGTAACCTACATCGTCTAGACTGTCCATATTCTATATTCTTTTACCTATATTGTCCAAGCTCGGCTCTCTCTCTAATTTTTGTTCAATCCTAGTCCATTTTATAAGAACTGGAAAATAAACTTGCTTATGCTTTTGTTCCTAGAGAAAGGGAGGGTCAAAGCTGAGAGATGTAGGCAAGATTTGAACCCAAGGCCATCAACAAGATTCTAAGACCTACTAATGTGTTAGTTGCCACCTCTAACAATATTTTGAAAAGAAATGAAGGGATAAGTTAGTTGGTAGCAGTGTAACTGTACATACTTTCTATAGCTGGCTGACAATGTAGTGTAGTGTGCTTGTGTAAAAAGAAGGCAGCCTTTTTTCCAAGTTCTACAATTTCACTTGACTTTGGTATATTGTTTCTGATGAATAAGTACTTGTTCCACTATTATGAGATTTTCTTATTTATGAGTTTTACCTTTCGAAGTATGAGAATCACATTCCGTGGAACAGTATATATGAAGTTTTAGGTTCAATGTTGTGTCATTGCAGCAATAAGGAGAGTTATTCAGAAGTACAGTGGAGTAGTTCTGCCTCGTGCCCCTCCTGATAATAAAAAATTAGGATATGGCCTAGTTGATCTCCGTAAGATTGCCTCTTTTAATGAGGTCCTCAATGACATATATGATACAACCATGGTAGTCAAAAGTGAACATCCTATGACGATGGAGACAGTTGGCCAGGTATTGCATATTTTGGTTCATCCATTTGCTCTAGTTTTCAACAACTTTGAGTCAATATACCTTCTTAATTCTAATATTTTATTCTTGTCTTCAGATGTTTGGATTTCTGTTGTATGTGTCTAAATTACCTCCAAGGAAAAGAAGTAGCATACTAAAAATTCTGAAGGTTGAAAATTCAAAATTTCTAGGTCCCATTTAGCTTCTTTATACTGCATTTTTCATTATAATCTATACATTTTTTTCCATTGTAAAATTCCAAACTTATCACCGCAAAATGAAGACATTTATACAATGTAAAATTGCTGGCAGGTGCACGATAGAGCCCAAGTTTTTGTTTCATGTGGTTTGGACAAAGCTGGAGGCAATCCTATATACATTGGTGTAATTGAAAGATGGTCGAATAGGGAACTTCTGATTCCCAAAATCTATTGTTCCTCAAATAGCAGCTTGCTTATTCTGGTATGCATATCAGTCGTTGCTTTTAGGATGCACATTTTTACACCCTCAGCACACCATGCCAAAAGACCTTGTAACCTATATCTGTTTCTAATGACATAAATAACACTTCTTTTGACAATCTTATTAATTAAGAAAATGACTTCAAAAAGTTCTAATAAAAACTCACACACAATCCAAAACTATACTAGTTTATTTTTTTCCCCAGAACTTTATTGGTGTCATAGCATCCACTATAAAATCAACATCAACTCTTAAATTTTTGTTTTGACATGCACACATGCATTACCTACAACTCTTACACTAGCTCTCCCTTGAAAATATAAATGTTGCTAATGTCGACATGACATAACCACCACTGCCCTTCTTGATGATCAGCTCTTGTGCAATTCCCCTTGACAAGTAGCCCTCTTCATCAGGAGCGATCCACCAGAAGCAATTGGTGTCACCTTCATCTCTCTTACCGTAACCACTTCTACCGGTAGATATTTCTACACGCAAGCTCCAGACCTTCATAAGTTGTATCCTAACACATTTTCTCTGTTGACCACCACTTTGCCTTAGCAAGGCACATCCTATCACTCAGATAGCTTGAAGGCTATTGGAAGATGACTCTGGCATTCTTTATTTTAAGCAAGATATCAAACTTGTCTGTCCTTCTTTGTTATGCTGGAAACATTCCATGAATTGTGGATTCTATTTGAGTAGGAAACCCTCCACAATTTCTCTTTCTCCCTTTCTGAGTTTTTCAAAGAAGCAGTCCTCTTGCAAGTGCCCAAATATGAAGCATCCTCATTCTTCCCCTAGTGGTGGATAAAGTATAACCCTCCCAGCTAGCCAACGCCATATCTCTTGTGTGCTTGAACTTACGTACTCTATATATCTTGGTTGTACAGACTAAGTCATCTCTTTATAAAACATCCATGTCAATCAATTGTTCTCTTTTGATTCAATTGGTTCAATCCCTCTTTGATTTGGTAAAAGACAAACTTGGCGAATTCTTGGCTTGAACCAAATCCTTGTTTCATAAGATCTGTATCACAATGTATCTCACACTCAAGCCTTGTTTAGATTATTTGTCAGCTATTGAATAATGATTTCACTCACAACTCAACATGATGACAAGATGTAACTCAAAATTATCACTGATCACTTAACTAATGTTACCATACCACTACACTGGCCTAATTAATTCCTTGACTATTCAAACCTGCCTCAGTTCACTTGTTGATGCTTTGTTAGAGGAATGGAGCATCGATGATGTGCTCAAAAGAGATTTAAGGTTGTGCATTTGAGTTAGTTTATGGCTTTATGAATTTACCTAGTTGTCCATCATTGAACATGGTGTGGTTGTGCCATTGAGTTAGTTTATAGCTTTGTGAATTTACCTAGTTGTCCTTCATTAAACTTGGTGCTCAGCCAAACTGTGCTCAACCAAATTGACCTAGTCATTGGATGATCAGGTCTCCAAAAGTTGCAAGTTAATTTTTAGTATGGAATATGATATCATATTGTCATGATCAATTCTTATTATGTATGTACTCCGTAGATTTCTAAATGCTAATGTTATAACTTATAAAATGAACAATTAACTTTCTCATGAAAAGGATAAATGAGATGATCTGATGTACATTCAATAGCAAAAGAACGAGAATTTCCTTTGTGCAGCCAAGTAGCTGCAAAAATTAGCCAGGAAGCTGTGAGAATTAGCCTTGTCTCTGGTTTGTATTATATTTCTTATTTCTTTGCACTTTCTTGTCTTCACGTATTTCTCACTTTCACCCGAGTAGAAACAATTAGTTCTTACACCATGGATTTTTTTTTTTTAAAACTAGGTATACTTTAAATCTTCTCCCTCTCTTAATTTCACTCTCAATTTGGGTTAGTTAGCACTGCCCCTCCCACTCTTTGATCGCCGATTACCAACTTTTTAGGGTATAGGGTTTATATTTTTTTAATACCAATTACCAACTGTTTTAAAAAAAAACATAAACCCTAAGTCCTAATATCTTTTTTTTAAAAAAGTTGGTGATCGGTATTTAAAAAAAACATAAATCCTAAAACCCTAAACCCTAAACTCTAAAAAGTTGGTAATCGGTTGATCGAAGAGTGGGAAGGGGCAGTGGCCGTAGGGGTAGGATTGAACAGACCCTCAATTTGATCCTCTTTCAATTGGAAAGAAATCAATCTCTCTCGTCTCTTCTCTCAAAACATATGCAATGGGAGATGTGAACAGGCTCTTGGGAAATTCAAGGAAAAAGTTGTGAAGTGGACTTCCCATTACATGAAATATATGAATGTCTCACTTTGTTTCTGCAAATTGGCATGAGATTGTTGGGTATTGTTAATGAAAACAGAAGTGGAGACATGAATATTGAAAGAAGCACTTTGGCTATACCACTATATCTATATTTTCATGGTATTATTATCAATTGGTGTTGATAATGGTTCTCTCTTCACAACAGACATTTTTCTGTTACTTAAGTAAGTTGATGATTTGGATAAAGAACTTTGCCAGAGTTGGGGAAAAAAAGTAGTGTGATATTTTGTGAGTTATACACCATGCAAAGAATCCAAGTTTTATTGCAAATAGGAAGAATTCATCATGTATCATTTGGTATGAGTATTGCTAGATGATAACTGTCAATCATTTATATATCAAGACAGTCATCTAATGATGGCTTTGTAATTTTAGCTGACCTTTATGTGTTAGTGTTGAGAAATTACCACACACTGTTAACCTACATAAACAAATATGAAAAGATGGTCCATAGTTTGAGAATCAATTTCCAAGTGGGAGGTTGCTACTGGAGCCTAATTAATGCATCATGCAGGAGTTTGAGGGTCGAGTCTGTTAGTAGGTTTATGATTTTTTTGAACTGACTCTATTGTTGCTAAACCAGTGCTTATCGAGCTTGGTTCTGGATGAATTAATAATGTCTCAATTTTGGCATTTGATCTGGGACTAGGTGATCAAATCTTTATGTTTTTGTTATGTATGCACTATCTCATAGTAAAAGTCAAATCATGATGATATGATGTCATCATAATAAGAAAATTGTCTTCATGTGATCATGGATATTGAAAAACTTGCTAAAACATGTAAAAGGTTTCTCTCATGTTTCTTATTTTGTGCTTTGTCCTCTTTTCATCCTTTGTTTTCCTTTTGAAACATTTCTTGCTTGCACAGATTGCAAATATAGTTATGTTTGTAAATCTTGATTTGAGAAGTCATGCTTTCCAGAAATTGGCATATAAATGGTACCATGATACTAACAATGTCTTATCTACAACCAAGTTGACAATGTGACTCAGCTTGACCCTACCGTCTTCTACTCATCTTAACTTTATTCAATTAAATCCTTCTTGATGTGAACCGACTAAATCTCCTTTTACTCCACTCAGTTCAATCCAAATCATGAAGACAACATTGAATACGTATTTCATGCTAGCTTAGGGAGGGATCATATCTCTATATGAACTATTCTATAACATGGTCTATGATAAGAGGTTTATGGTAGACCAGCCTGTGCTTCTGAGGTTGTGAGACTTGATTCTGGTGCTCTACATAATTGTCTTTAATGACCAAGGTTTTGGTGCTGTTTAAGTCTTTGATTGGAATGATATTATTTCGGTATTGTGTTGATGTTTCGATACATGGTGTTAGTAATGAATTGGAGTTGAAGGAGCAACTATGCAGGGCCAAGCAATAGCATGGTTTTAAATCTTCGAAACACAGTTAATTATCAAAATTCGATACCACTTAACAAAGACAATGCCTTCTTTCTTTGTTCATCTCCTTCTTCAATCTTCCAATTTGTCACCCACCATGCATTGGATCGTCGACACGATACTAGAACAATATGTTTCTATTCAAAGGCAGAAAATACAAGTATGACTCTAGATTTTGAACTTTGGTGTGAGTGGTATTGAGTTCCGGTAATTTATTGGAACGTTATGTTTCTACCAATTCAGACATGGTACAAGATCTCAAATTATGTTAATGACATTTGCTGAATCATTGCTTTTCTGTGCATGCTAGAAGTGCTGTACAATACTCTTATCATTTCAGATATATTTTGGCTTAATCCTTGGAAGGGGAGTTTTGCCCCAACGGTAAAGTTGTTGCTTTTAACCTAGAGGTTATGAGTTCGAATCCTGGAAATAGCCTCTTGCAAAAAAGCAGGATGAGACTGTGTACAGGGAATCTTTCCCCGGGACCCTGCATGGCGGGATAACTAGAGTCTAGATTCACATAGCCCTATATTCATGAAATGGTCATGCCAAACAAAAAGGAATTGCCACTTACATTAGTTGTCTTTGTTTAACATCATGCAAGAGTTTGTTTAAAATTGTGTTATTAATTATTTGAACTTTGAATTTTGATCTTAAATGCAGGTGGAAAACTTGGGTCGTCTAAATTATGGTCAATACATCTCTGATAAAAAGGTAATTCAATAAATAAAATACAGACAATTTTGTTAAATATTGAACTTGCAAATTTTCTAGTTGTGTAATATGTGCATCTAAGTGCTGAAGATAGCCCTAAGAATCATTATTTCGCATATCAACCTATGTGTTAGATGCTATTCTCTTAGGCTGCCCTGAATTGAGCCGTTGCTATAAAAGCAAGTCTTGCTATTGTTTGCATATGATTAGACTGTATATGCTCCTAATTCGTTGAGCCTCACAGATCATATTAGACACACTAAATATGCCAGTTGATGTTCTTGATTACATTATTTGTTTTTATTGGCTTTTGTCAATAACCATCCACGGTCTGTAAAACTCTAGAGAACTTGGCTGCACTAGCCAATAGACTAAATACTAGAGTAGAAAAAGATTGGCATCTAATCAAGTCACAAGGAGCAACCATCAAAGGGAAGGAGAATATGGTGGCTAGTGGGCCTATTACCTGGATGAAGCAACATCCTTTTTCATCTTCCTGTTATGGTTACTTACTGTCTTCTACCTCATCACAAAAACAGATACAAGAAGGAAATGAAACAAACATGGTTCTTGCCCTCCTTTCAAGGGATTTGGGAAATGGGTTTTAGATTAATTTATCATTCTATGAGAAATATATGTAGCTGGCTCCAATTAGTGTGGACTGACAACTTGACGATAATGAACTATTATCTTTAACATTGTTATAAATGTTATCGCTATACTGATAAAAATTAATCAAGAATTCATACCAGTTGGAAGGTAAGGATTTGACTCAAGATAACATGCGTGATTGTTATTTAGTTTCATTTATCTAACCTGACTACCAAAAGAAATTTTAGTTATTGGGTGGTGCTCAATCTTAATATTTAATCACCTGGTCGTGTCCAATTGGTCAAAATTTATACAACTTGAATATTTGAGTATCAATTCACAAACCCTTTTAACGAATTTATCCATCAGTTTGAAGGTAAAGATGTGACTCATGGACCATGGCAACATCTGTAATTGCTATTTGGTTTCCTTTTCCCATCCTAGCTAGAAGAAGAAACTTCAGTAATGAGATCCTGCTGAATTTATTACAGATTTAATCACCTTGTCATGTATAATTGTTGCTTTGGAATTTTCTAAAACCTGAATTCTTTGGGTAATCTTTTAATTGTTTGAGTTAGATTATTTGGAAGCTCTTGATTCATCTGCAATATTCTTTTACTGTAATCTAAATAAACTAGCATCACTTATCAATGTTGTTCTATGACACGGTTAGAATTTCTCCTGTTTTGTTTCCATTGAGGTGCTGAGAATGTTTTCATTTATTTGTGGCATCCTTCCCAACTAGTGCTATAATGTGTGCTGGTCTTGGGAAGGTACATTCTCTTCATATTTTCTTTGTTCCTTTTCCTAACAGTTAAAGGACTTGCTGTTTACTTATTTTCTATTTCACTCATTTGGAGCTTTAGTGTTTAAAGGAGTGCCACTCTTATCTGGTAAAATTGTCTGAAAAAACATCTTCAGAATCAATTTGATCTTCAATAGAATAATGGTCTATGTCTAATGGAATTTATATAAAACGAACAAAATTCAAATGCAGTGTTGCTATGAGCTTGTTTACTTGTCATCATCATTATTGCTCGCTACTGTTTGGTATGATCTAATATTTATGATCTTGTTGCAAATGACATCTATCAACCTTCATCCATATTTTATTTTCAACCTAATCAAATTTTTGGGCTTCTAAAATCTTTAAAAACCTTGGATGATAAACTCTTCAAGAATTGGTGATATAAATGATGTGTTTGATCTAAATGATTCTAGGTCTTTATCATTTTCTGGTTTTCATTTGTGCACAGGAATGTGCCTTGCTGACTGATGGTAGGTTCTCTGGAGGATCCCATGGGTATGTTGTAGGCCATATATGTCCTGAAGCACAGGTATTTAAATTTCATTTCTATATTTAGTGGCAAAGTTTACCTTGAGATACCATTGATTCCATCGTCCTTAAATGTTCTTAGAGTAAATATTACATGGAGTACTAATTTGCTATCCTGAAATAAATTGTTTGAGCACCTTAGTTATTTTTGGTTGAGAAAATTATTTTATTTTCTTGAACTATTTAACCAACATGTATGGAAGACAAGTTCACAAGAACAAGATATTCATTTTAGCAGAATGCAGACAAGTTATTATTACATATTCTACATTTTCAGTATTTTCCCAAATATGAGATATTGATGTGTCTTTCTAACTTGATGTCACTATTTTATTGAGTGGGCCTTAGGTTAGGTGAAGAACAATGCTATATTTGGTTCATGGTATGAAATTTATATAGAGTAGAATATTTAATCCTAGGAAATGAAATTGTAAGGGAGTGAAATAAGAACAGGAATTTGTCTTAATTTGTGCATGAAACTGAATAGATAAAACATTTTTTCATTCCTATCGTGGAATATTTGGTCTATTAGAGTATATTGTATTGCTAGTAATAGACAACTATGTGTTCATAATCATAGTATTACAAGGGATGTGTTCATAATCATAAAATGTTCTTCCTATTAATAGATAATGGTACACTTAATTCACTTGGTCTATTTGGCTAGCTCAGTTAACTTGGCTCATTGGGTCCACTCAGCTAATTGGGTCCACTCAACTCATTGTGTATCTTCTAGTTTATGAAATAGATAATTATTCGGTCTAACCACTTGGTTCATTTAGCCTACTAGGTTCACTTTATCACACTCTGCTTGAGCTAGGCCTATAGATATTTGCTGAACACACGTGATCTACACTAAAGTTAGAGAAAACAAATACTAAACTAAATGTATATCTCTGAGGAGAGCCACAAAAATATCATGCAATCTACTCAATAATTAACCTACAATTGGAGACTAAAAACTCTAGTATGTGAGAACAATATGCAAAGTGAGGTCAAAAAAGAAACACAATTTATATCCGTGAGAAAAATCCATCTGAGAATAATTCAGCAATCAACAGTAATCAAGTTAACATTAAGTTATTGCCACCTTTTACCATGTAGGCACTTTATTCACTATTATTCACTTTATTTAAGCTTACATTATTTGTATTCTCAAGGTTATCATTCGACAATAGTTGAATTCATTATTCTCTTATCATAGTTCACATCTCTGTATTTATTTTTTTTAATACAATTTTAACATCTCATTATGGTGAAAAATAGTAGTCTGTCCCACAATCTCACAAATGGATAATCTCATTTGAGTGATGTCCTATCGATGTAATGACATAGAAATAGGTAAACGCCCCACATAATGCGTGAGGCTAAAACCCCTGCACTCAAGTGCATGGACATTTGTCCCAATATACTTATAACTCTCTAATGGACTAAAGTCCATGAGAGCATGGGGCTGAAACTCAGCTTACATGGTTGGCTCAAAGTTTTCACCATCATCACATTGAATGTTTCAATATAAGTTAGACACTATTTTAACATGTCACTAGGTTTTATATTTCTTAAAGGACTAGCCTAGACTTCATCACTTTTAAAGTTTCTCTTGTTAGTCAATTCATTATCAACAAGTATCACAAGAACAAGCCAGAATAAGTGAATTAAATTTTTCATACAAGGGGGAACAACTTAAAGGAAAGTATCAATAGCAAAAAGTAAGAAAATAATTTTTGAAAACTAATTCTCTTGCATATTTCACCACATGTATAAATTCCTAGGAGCATGATAAGATAGAAGCAACTACAGAACATTAGTTATATTCCCTTATATAGCCTCAAATAACATTATAATTATCCTCATTCTAGTCATTTAAGGACATTGTAAGTTTCCACTTATTAGAATCAGTCATATTATCAATCTCACATTATATATAACTTTCACATTTCCAGCCATTCACAACATAATTTAAGAGAAACAAGCAGGAACACCCACCTCAATCAACTTCTCATTTTCACACATTCACAAGCTAATTTAAGAGAATTAAGCAATAACAATTATCTCAATTGAAGAGCCTCCACTTGATACTACTTGTTTAAGCATTCAATGTACCCTTAAGCATATCCATAATTTCATCTAAACAATGAAAACTGACTCTTAGTTAAGTCAAAAATCACAGCAAAGAGCTTACCTTAAATGCAAAAAGAATGCAATTAGTCAGTTAGAAGAATACAAAACATAGCCCATGACAACTCAATTCTCATTAAGACAACACCTCCGGCAAGCAAAAGAAACTTACCGAGGATATCTCAGTGCTCACACGGAAGAAAGGTTACTAAAAGATCCATGGAACCACCACCCCTTATGATCAATGTTGCCCTAAACAAAGAGGTGAACTTGCACAACTTAACTAGATCAATTGTTGAAACAAACGTCCCACAAGAGGAATACACACTCAAATGGCTAAGTGAATCCTAAATTAGAAATAACGACATGATGTTAAGCCACTTAACAAAGAGGATCTCATATTGAGGGTTTCAACAAAACAATCATAGAGGTGAAAAAACCCTCTTGTCGCAATCAGGGAGAAGACAAAAGGAAACATGACTCGGATCAAGGGAGTATTTACTTAAAATTTTCCCAACTTGAATATCCATTAATTGAAGA
>JBBPFQ010000107.1:4352401-4367538 GCA_037974815.1 Kaempferia elegans | reverse complement strand
CTGTTGTTGTATAAGTTAAATAAAAAAATATTTTTTTTAAAATATGATTTAGAAAATAAAAAACTTTTATATTTTTATATTTAGGCGGGAAACTTTTTAGAGGAAACTATTATATATATATATATAGATTATTATTTTTTAAAAGAGAATGATAGGTAATAGGATGATGAATAAGATATATATACTCGATCCTTCAATAGGTATGAGGATGAGTATAAAAGATAAATACCCGATGAGTATGAAAATGAGTATGAATATGAGTATGAACATGAATATGAATATAAATATAATAAATAAAAATGAATAAAAAGGATATAAAATTCTATCCATTCTCATCCCTAATCTCCTCCCATTGCCATAGCTTTTAATAATATATAATTATAACAATTTTTTTTCCAATGAAAAAATTATTTTCCTTAAATAACAATTCACACGTGGAATGAACATGACGGCGGCCACAATCTCTCAGGCCATTACATCGCCAGCCACCGCTGCTTTCATATCATTCCCCATTATCGAAAGAAGCGAAAGCTACGACCGACCCACTTTTCCACCCGGGCAATTGCTCCCCCAAAGTAGGTCCCACTTTTCTCCATCTCAAACGCAGAGAGCGGCTATCGCGTGAGCGTACATATTTTCCCATTGCCCTTCTAGTGATCATGCGATCGCATTTGAGTCCGTTGTGAAGATCCCGTGCGGCAGGACGAAGCTTTTTTGATTTTTCCATCGCGATCGTCAAACTTCATCGGTCACCGTCGCGACCACAGCAGGCCGCTTCGACTACTTTCTCCCTCTCCTGCACTCTCTTCCGCTTCCTTTAGGGTTAGAAATCCGATCTCTGGTGCGATCGTCCTCCTCTCTACCTCCACTGTTTCCGTATTCCACTTTCCCCTTTCGTTTCGTTCTTTTGCTCGCTGATTGGCGTTCCATTCGTCTGATTTAACCCCCTTGATCTTGTTAGATGGCAGGGGGCTGGAGTTAGGGTCTGGATTCGCGGCGGATTTGGTTGCGGGGAGGGGAGCGCGGAGCAGGATGTCGATGCACGAGAGGAAGACGATCGATTTGGAGCAGGGATGGGAGTTCATGCAGAAGGGTATCACCAAGCTGAAGAACATCTTGGAGGGGCTCCCGGAGCCGCAGTTTAGCTCGGAGGACTACATGATGCTCTACACGTATGCCGCTCGTAATTCACCTTGCTTTTAGTTTTGTTCTCCAGATAAGTGTTTTGATGGTTATGGAGTTGTTATCCCCTTTGTTGAAACAGGACTATATACAACATGTGCACTCAGAAACCTCCGCACGATTACTCGCAGCAGCTATACGATAAGTACAGGGAGTCTTTTGAGGAGTACATCACTTCCATGGTGAGCACGATTCAATTTCCTTGCTTAGATCCAATTTTGTAAGAGAATTTTTTCTTTCTGCGATCTAGTATGAATTCTCCAAACAATAAATTTTGGATGTCTGATCGGTAATTAGCTTCAAGCGTGCAACTATCTGCTTGTTAAGCTATGATTTGCCGTACAAATTTGGGTTGTACCAAGGACTATTTTCTGTCACACTTTTTTTAAATTTAATTCCTACGTAGCATTTGTTCTTTCTTACAAAACTTTTCCCATTTGCAATTCAGCATTGAGTTTGACAAGATTGATGCTAACTCAACCTATGACGAATCCATTGATTTTGAACCCCTATACCTGTAAATGACAGTTTCCTTTTTATAAGATTTGGGAGCGGTGTTAGCTGCAATGTTATATCATGGGAAATTATGGGAGTGGTTATGGTCTATAGAGCAGAGAGCTAGTCAACTGCATTAGTCATCAACTTGGAAACCTATTTTCCAAAAATAAAGCAATAAGCAAAAGCTCCTTTCCTAAAAAAATATTGCTTGTTTATGGAACCTTTGTGGTAATAGGCTGCCAAAGTAAATTGCCTTTCTCTTTTTAGATGACAGTTCATATCATGGGAAGATCTTGAAAAATTGATTTTTTATTAAGAAATTCAATTCCATGTTACTTCATTTTGTTTTCTTTTGACCCATAAAATTTCATCTAATCAATTTATGTGGTAGTGATTGGTTTCTTTATTGATTTTCTAGATGGTTCTCTACTCCTGTTTCTTTCATGTTTACATTCTAGGAAATTTCATAAGTGCACAAGGAGAGTAATAAATCTTTCTAAATATCATAGAAATTTCATAAGTGTATGAGAAGGTCTATTGATAAGAAAGTTATAACAATTTACAATTATGAGGCCTCCTTGTCATTGAGCTCCTTGTGTGAATATTACATCTTGATTATTTGCAGCATGGAAGGGTTGAAAACCCAAGATGATCACTTAAATGTTTGTCCAATTCCATTATTGGCTGACCTTGTTAGAGGGCTAGTAGATAATGATAGGTTGTGGTATATTACATTAGATAGAACATCTGTAAGGTCATAGCTATTTGGCTTGGCTTGTTAGTTTTATTACAATAACCTTGACCTTAATGAGTAGATTGCCAGTAAACTTATTCACATTTGTAAGTGATAGGAGGTCGAAACTAATGCCTCCTGTGTCTCTAAAGTCTTTCCTGTGAGGTAGAATAAAATGCCTCAAAATCTAATTATTAAAGAAACCAACTACTGAACTAGTCATCTCTTTTCTGATATTATAAAATCAGTATATTCATACTTCAGCACATAGTCTTTACAATCCAAGAGTGGTTTAGGTCTTTCTCTTCTATCAAGAGATGTTAAAAGTATGTGAATTTTGGCCAATGGTTATGCTCATGGTTTGCTGATTTGCACATGTCCTTAGAGGATGCACCTAAGAGAAGGAAATGCAGTTATGTAAAAAGATTCTGACAATAAGACACAACTTATAATTAGATGTAATTGGCCTGAAAGAAGGTTTAGAGTTTAAAGTTAATGTACAGTAACTAAATTAATTTGTGCATTTGATTCTTTGATCTCTGAAAATTTATTTTGATATCTTTCATTTGCTTATAACTTTCAATTCTATGAATTTGTAACAGTAACTATCTTTCATAATTTTGCTGAAGTTTCTTTCTTCTGCTCAGGTATTGCCATCTTTGAGAGAGAAGCATGATGAATTTATGCTGAGGGAACTAGTTAAAAGATGGTTAAATCATAAAGTCATGGTCAGATGGCTTTCTCGTTTTTTTCATTATCTTGATCGCTATTTCATCGCACGGAGGTCGCTTCCTCCGCTGAATGAAGTTGGGCTTACTTGCTTCCGTGAGCTGGTAAGTTGCAACTTTCTTGTCTTGTGTTCTTTACTGAATCATTTTTTTTCAATGTATTATTTAAGTCCCACTGGTTAGATATTCTTTATATTTGTTGTTCTTGAGGTTTGCAGGTTTATCATGAGGTCAAAGGGAAGGTTAAAGATGCTGTTATTTCTCTGGTAAGTTGATGATTTTTCTTTGAACAATTACTCAACTTTATATATCCAGTTCAATATGATTTTGATTGGCCTGCTAAGTAGATTGATCGAGAACGTGAGGGGGAGCAAATTGATCGAGCTTTGTTGAAGAATGTCTTGGACATTTTCGTGGAGATTGGGTTGGGTAATATGGAATGTTATGAAAATGATTTTGAAGCAGATCTACTCAAGGATACTGCAGCCTATTATTCTAGGAAAGCTTCAAATTGGATTCTAGAAGATTCATGCCCAGATTACATGTTAAAGGTATTGCCTTCCTGAATTGCTAGAGTAAGACCAATTACCTTAGCAAATTTTCACCTCTTATCTGGTTTTTGTCAGGCTGAAGAGTGCTTAAAGCGTGAGAAAGATAGGGTAGCTCATTACTTGCATTCTACTAGTGAACAGAAGATGCTAGAGGTACGCTTTGCCCTAATTTGCATGACAACTTGTGATTTATAACTTGAATTTACTTGTCTTACAGTACTAAAGTATACTTGTAATTTTGACAATGTATGGATATAATTTACAAATAACTTTCTTTGTTTTGCCAATTTCGATGACCAAATTTTGTTTGAGTCAACAAATTTTAACCTTTCAACTTTTCTTTATCCTAGAAAGTGCAACTCGAGTTGCTATTTGCATATGCCAGCCAACTTCTGGAAAAGGAACATTCTGGGTGCCATGCATTACTCCGAGACGACAAGGTACCACATCTCTTTGTTGCTAGAGTTGCTGTATTAAGTAATCATGCGAAGCTTAATAAGTGACTGAATTTCCTTTGTATTATAGGTGGAGGACCTCTCACGTATGTATAGGCTCTTTTGCAGAATATCTCGTGGCCTTGATCCTGTTTCTCAAATATTTAAGCAGGTTTCTTTTTATTTTTTAATATATATTTACAGTGTTAATAAGATTTCACCTGAATTCTGTGAGTTCAAAATCATTACTGGCATGTAGCATGTGACTGCTGAGGGTACAGCCTTGGTCAAACAAGCAGAAGATGCTGCAAGTACCAAGAAGGTATGCTATTATTGTCTTCTTTAGATACTTCACTTCCATTTAGAGATTTTTCAATTTGGGCTAATATAAGTAGTACTAAGGTTGTTGTTAAGAGTATTAGCTTAATAGGGTAGTATGTAGCGAGGTTAAGTCCCACATAGGTATTTTAAGTTTGTGGCTATGTCTCGAGACCTATATGTATACCCATGTGTTATCTTAGAGTATGCAAGTACAGTTAATTTTCTTTTCCAAAACGACATCAACTTCCCTCTGCTTTTAGATCCTCGTTACATCTTCATTCCCAAGCCAGTCCATGGATCGTCTATGGCCTCACTGCTAGAATTTATGGCCATCCTTGGTTACATCTGATCATGGTCCAATTATGGAATGAAGGGCTCATTTATCTTTAGCAAGAAAGGCATCCCAGATGGTTAAACCATACCCGACAAGCAGTTTAGCTTCACTAATCACCATTGGAATCGTTGGCGACTCCTACCAAGAGCTTCTAGCCTTTGTTGGTTACCAGGTGCAGAACTTCTAGTATGTGCCCACAGACACTGACACCAGCAACTCAACCAAATGCACCTTCACTGTGCGCATGGTGAATGGAAATCACCTTCCCAGATCATGAACAAAACAACGCCACCTTATGCAACTGCTTAACAACCCAGATCTACATCTCTTCTTCTGTGTGCTTGAAGATGATACTGAATTGTTCTGCCTTCTTCCACTCCTCCAGATCCTTTTTACCTTCTGTTGGATTCTTTGTATCATTGTTGGCCCTTATAGAGCTGCTAGTGCATCTACTCATACTCTTACCCATCCATATTTGCTTGCCGTCAACCTGTTGGTGGTTATTTGGGATCCGGTGATGGCAGCAAACAGTGGTTTTCTTTCTTCTGCATCCACTGATGGCATCTTTTCCTCCATCTTTACTTCCTCTCTGCTTTTCCATGTCTACTGTTTCCCATATTTCCTTCTTTTTCTTTCTTCACTCTTCCATTTTCAGATATTTTTGTTCCTCCAGATTCTAGATGTATTCAAATTTGTTCTCTCAATTCACAAATCTTCTTCACAAATTCAGTTCCAAATATCTTAAATCATGGATTCCTCTTGGTTTTGAGTTCTTCATCTGGATTTGTTGAGGTCGCCTATCTCTAGATTTTCCTTAAAGTACAAATTTTCTTGATATTTGTTCTATTCTGATCTATGTGTTCCTTCTCCTATAGCAATTCTGTTCTGCTGTCGAAACAGCCTCAGTCCTTGGTTTCTTTTCCTAGTCTTTGCCATTTGCTTTCCTTAAATTTCTATTTGTGCTTCTATCCTCTGTCTGACCTCCTCAACATTGTTTTTGTTTCTTTTTCCTCCTTTATTTTCCCTATAATTTATCTAAAGTGAAGACCTTAAAAAGTTTTTTCAAATTTTGTTACATCTAGCAAAGGATCGGGTTGAGCATTTGAGTTATACATCTTGAGTGAAGAACTGAATGGAGAGTATCTTGTTCTCATTTTGCAATGTCTTGCAATGAATCGAATTGTGTTGTCTTTCTTTCATCTAGGACTTTTGAGTGCTTTCCTTTCTCTCAGATTATTGCATGTTGTTGTATGCATTGCTCTGGGGAGAAGCCTCTCAGATTATTCCTTTCTCTTTTTATTCTCTTTACCAATGTGCTGATTGGAGCTCAAAAACATTGTTAATATTCGGGTGATCTGAGATCAAAGAGATTATTGGCTACATGCTCCATTAACTCCTTAAGCTCTACTTTGATTGAGTGCATATATTATATTTTTGTTTAATTATGGTTTAATTATGAGAGTTTCACTAGGTTATATAACAAGTTGGACATAAGATAGTATCTACTTTCCAACTTGAGAGGACTGTTAAAGGATTTGGTTAATAAGGGGATTATGTAGTTGGTTTAGTCCCACGCTGAGATTTTAAGTTTAGGGTTAGATATTGTCTTTCATAATGGTTGGCTCACCATAACGGAATACAAGACATTTGTCTTTCCCCAAATTTGACGGTTTCAAAACAAAGTAACTCCTTATGGAAAATTAGTCATTTGGAATACCAACCTAAAGGAGTTGGATGAAAATTAGTCATTTACAAAATAACGCTGTCACAACGGTGGCAAAGTGAAACATTTAGGATCTTTAATATTAACCGTAGGAGTGCAAAATCTGACCTCCATGTAAACGGATGCTTAGATCATTCTATTTTTTTGTCCAACTTGAGTCGGGCCTATTGACAAAAGAACACAATCCACGTAATCCCTGTCATTGTTTCCAGTGAACTCTTTTCTCTCTACATTATTTCACACTACAGGCTGTAGTTGCTTAAATTGGTCTTTTGCACACGGGTTAACTAAAAATTTGAACAGTCTCTTCTTTGGTTATCCATAATCACACTATTACTAATTACAAAGCTTGAATTTTGTTATGTTTTAGTGTTTTTAAAGTAATCACAGCCATTTAAGTTTCTCATGCTTGCGGTTACTAAAATATTGTGCACTGTACAAGTTAAGAAAGTCAAAATTATGTTAAAAGTTTAACCTTCATTTTTCAGTTATTAGAAGCATTATTGTAGACTAATGTTTATTATGCAGGCAGAGAAGAGGGATGTTGTTGGTTTGCAAGAACAGGTAACCTGACACCTTTCAATGTGCACTTTGTTGCAGGCTGATTGTTTGGATTGTAAGAAATTGAGTGGTTATTGTGTGTGAATAAAAAAATAAACTTGAATTTCAGGTTTTTGTTAGAAAAATTATCGAACTTCATGACAAATACTTGGCCTATGTGAATGACTGCTTCCAGAATCACTCTCTGTTCCATAAGGTTTGATTTCTCATGCAGCTGTGATGAACTTGTATCTCTTGCGGGCTTAAGTTCTATTAACCCTTTCAGGCACTGAAAGAAGCTTTTGAGGTTTTCTGCAACAAGGGTGTTGCTGGCAGCTCAAGTGCTGAGTTGCTAGCTACCTTCTGCGATAATATCCTTAAGAAGGGGGGAACAGAAAAACTCAGTGATGAAGCCATTGAAGAGACACTTGAGAAAGTAATTACCTTGTTTATGTATTAGTATCTTTGTATGGTTCTCCACCCATTATTAATCTCCGTATGTGTCATATAGTGCCTGTTGGTTGTTTCCAGCTTTTCTGCCAACTTTTGGTTGCAATTGATAAGAAAGCTTGCATTTGCAGGTTGTAAAGCTACTTGCATATATCAGCGACAAAGATCTGTTTGCTGAGTTCTATAGGTATATAGACGTCCCCCACTTAGCTTCACAATTGTCCTTGTTAGTTTGTACTGCTATGTGACTATGTTAATTTCTGCTTTTTTCATTACCGTGATTCCTGATTGTGAATCAACTTCAGGAAGAAGCTTGCTAGGAGATTACTTTTTGACAAAAGTGCTAATGATGACCACGAGAGGAGTATTTTAACAAAGCTAAAGCAGCAATGTGGCGGACAGTTCACCTCAAAAATGGAGGGCATGGTCTGAATAGTATGTTTCTTCTTGATTGTTATCAATTACTGGCTTAATACCTCTTTTTCTTTCTATGTCAGGTGACTGATCTAACTCTTGCCAGAGAAAATCAATCTAGTTTTGAAGAATATCTGAACACTAATTCTCATGCAAGCCCGGGGATAGATCTAACAGTTACTGTTTTGACAACTGGATTCTGGCCAAGTTACAAATCATTTGATCTCAACCTCCCTGTAGAGATGGTCTGTCATTTTTCTTCTCCTTGTCCTTGTTAATATTCATCTGCCTACCCTAGCAATTGACCTGTTAATATGGACTCCATTTCTCCCGTGCTAGTAAAAGAGCTAGTGCTTATGTTATGTAGTTACTTCTGATATGTTCCATGTCTGAGCAAACATACTTGTTACAGCTTGCCTGAATTGGCTATGGCTACACGCATATTTCTCAATCATTCCTACATTTACCAAATATTGAACGTTTACTTCATATAACATAATAAGTCTAATTGTGATTTTGTAGAACTTTCCTTTAAGTTTTAAAGGTATTTTACAATTACATAAAACATCCGATGCTCTCCTCTATCTTAACCATCCTGCTCTTATATGTAAGACATCTGTCTCAATCCCTTCATCATTTTGAAAAAAAATGATCCTAATAATTAAAGCTCTCAGGTCCAGGCAACTTGTCATCTTTCATCTTAACAATTGTCTCATCATGTCTAATGCTAAATTTAAATTTCATATATTCTGTCTTTATTATACTATGCTTAAAACATTTCCCTTCTAGTGTTTTCCACCAATATTGTAGTTTAACATTTACTTCTTCGTGTGTTTTATTTATCAAAACAATATGATCTACAAAATAACATGTACCACGGTATTATATCTTGAATGTGTGCAGTTATTTCGTCCATAATTAGTATAAAAAAATAGAGACTAATCTCATCTTTATGGGAAATGCTTCGGTTATTCCGCTTGAAGTTTTTTACTTTGGTTGTTACTCTATTATAAGCTTTTTCTAAATCAATGAATACCATGTGTACATCTTGTTTTGGTTAATTTAGTTATGCTTTTATCTAATTTAATATGGTTTGGTGTGTGTTAGATTATTCAATGTTTCACATTATATCTTAGTTTGGGAAACATATTCTCATTTTTACGTAGATGACATGGAAATTGATATTGTAGAATCGCATGGTTGAAAAGCTTCTCCTTTAAAACTTCCAAACCAAGGATTTGGGAGATCCTAAAGTATTGTTTAGAGATTGCCTGTTTAGGGAGTCACATATTTCTCATTGATAAATATGTACTTGATATGCTTGAAGAATTGTTGGTGTTAGTAGACCTATTGAGATTCCCATGGATTCAAATATCAAATTAAGATGGATACAAGGAGAATTATTGTCTGATCTAGGAAAGCAATGCAGATTGGTTGGTAAATTGAATTATCTTATTGTTACTTGACATCTCATTTGCTACAAGTGTGATTAGTCTATTTTTTTTAATCTACATGAAGGGCTATTGGTAGGAAGCTCTAAATTTTTTTTCAGTATCACAATAATGCCCCAAGTAAATGTGTTGTATAACATGATTGAGTGTGAGACCATCTTTAGATTATAGGGTGTATTGTACTGGATTGGTCTCCCAACAACAATTTACATCATGCTATTGTGTCCTTGTAGGAGATAATCTAATATCTTGCAAGTAGACTGAAGTGACCAAATCAAGTGTATAGATTGAAAAGAGCTGTCTTGCCACCTGTGAGACGTCTCTTTCTCTCTCTCTCTCTCTCTCTCTCTCTCTCTACTTTTACAATAACCCAGCCTTACTAAGATTCACAGTAAAAGTGATAACAAAATAACATTTTATTTCGAATCCTCGAATCAGTTTATTTTAGTGGGTTGTTTGTGTTAAATCTGTCTATTTTATTTGCATTATTCAATCCCACCAAGCAATTCATCTTCTCCAAGTTAGTAAACTAGAAATCTGTCTATTTTATTTGCGTGGGAATAATGCCATATCAGTATATTTGTAAAAATAGTCTTTCATTTAATGGCCATCTTTGTGACTGATAGAGATTTAATTCAACCAGCAACTTCCTATGGAGAGGATGACTCAAATATGACCCTAATCCCTAAATTCCCAACTATGTAAACCTTAAAACTATAGCCTCATAGTTCTCACATATATAGAACATACTATTGCTCTTCTGTGTATCATTATAATGTATAAGTATATGGCTAAAATGCAGTTCTTAAGAATAAGTACTAATTTCTTCCTAGTATTCGCCTCTATAAGATGGTTCAATCAATGGATTAACCCCTTGTTTATCTTCACTATTTTCAGTCTTCCACATTTCCAGGTTTTATTGCCAAAATGAGATGTGGACATTCTATGATAGTTATGCTTGTGGTAATAATGGAAACGCTATGTTATTCTATCATTGAAGGGTAGGGCGAGGCCTTTTTCTCTTGTTTGTCTCCTAGTATCTTAAGCAATGATGTCACGACTTGTATGTATTCTAGTAGAAACGGTGTGGTTGCTTTCCTCAATTGGTGACTCTATAGTGTTGTGGATTCTCAATCTGTGAAATTATGCACCTAGAAAATTGAAATATTGTTCAATAATGCAACCGTGTGCAGACCTCTTTTATCAAATTGAGTGAGCAAGAACTTCACCTCTTTAAATGTTAGATCTTGTGAACTAAAATTTTTTGAAACAAAATAAAAACAAATTATAAATTAAACAACTTTTTTTAGAAGTTGCTATATTTTTGCAAATAGATCTATCATTGAAGTTGTCATGCCTTCAGATATCTTTAACTCCTTGAATTATTGCAATTCGCTTATACAAGATCCCTTGTAATCGATATATTGTGTGCACGAGTGGCGAGGTGTTTATTGTGTGTCAAGTGGAACAGTGCATATAGTGTCTATATGGTTAGTTACAATGGAAGAAGAGGACCATTTAGATTCTGAAGTGGGAACAAAGTTGGGTTTGGATACCGCTTGTAACATTTGGTAAGTGTGTGTGCTACAATCGATGATCTCACAGTTTGCATTACCAGTTGATCTCTCTTGTAAGAAGAGAAAATATGAGAACAAAATTTTATTGCTCGAAGAAACTAATTAGACCTATATCAGCTTTGGGAATGAGTCATGACACTGTCCCATGCGACCTAAAGTACAAGTTACAGAGAACACAAGACTGACTTGAGACAATTTTGTTTTATGATAAACAAGTCAAGTTGACTTGTTTATTAAATAAATTAAAATTTTAAAATATTTGTAATTTTTACATTATAAGAATTATTTCTAGAATGTTTAACTATTCTTATATTAAATTACTTTTCACAAAATTTTACTAAACTATATTAGTTTACATGATTTTATATTACATGGATGATGCTGCCTTCTGATGATGTGATTAACATGTTACAAATAGTAAGATTTGAGTGTTTTTGTATAGGCTATTACTATAACTAGATTTGAGCAAAATAAAGCAACTGTAATGGAGATAGTTTAAATTAAGAATATGTTAATATTTACCATATACTTATGGACTGGTTTCTTTTAAATTAATCTAATTAATTTGCGTCATCAGGGAAATTAGTCCTTGAGTTTCTTTTCTTGTCAATCAATTTCAACTTTCTTTGAGTAAGATCAGCCTCTTCCCTTCTTAGCATAATAAAGCATAGCAAGGAAACAATACTGGCCTGCAGAACAGGGAAAAGTAGTGGTTATAAGTATAACAAGAACGTAGGGATTTTCTTTATACAGGACATTGTGGATATTGTTGTGTTCAGTGCATAACTCATTATGGTTTTTAATAATTACATGTTTGGTGCTGCTCACAGGTTAAGTGTGTAGAAGTTTTCAGAGAGTTTTATCAGACCAAAACCAAACACAGAAAGCTTACATGGATCTATTCTTTGGGCACATGTAACATCAATGGCAAATTTGAGCCCAAGACAATGGAACTTATTGTGACAACTTATCAGGTCTGTAATAATTTGCTTTTCATTTATACAGAATAAAATGGAAATTAACTGGGAGCATCTTCTGAGTATACTATACAGGCAGCAGCCCTGCTGTTGTTTAATGCTTCGGACAGATTGAGTTATCAAGAGATAATGGCGCAGCTTAACTTGGGTGATGATGATGTGATCAGATTGCTTCACTCCCTGTCCTGTGCTAAGTATAAGATCCTCAATAAAGAGCCAAATACAAAATCTATTTCTTCAAATGATGTTTTTGAGTTCAATTCCAAATTCACTGACAAAATGAGAAGGATTAAGGTCTGGCTATAAAATAATAGTTTATAATATTACTTTCCTATGGTTGTGTTTTTACAACTTGCCTCCTGGCTATTCTTAACTGCAGATACCTTTACCCCCAGTGGATGAGAAGAAAAAAGTAATAGAAGATGTTGACAAAGATCGACGGTATGCTATTGATGCCTCTATTGTTCGAATTATGAAAAGTCGGAAAGTATTGGGCCATCAGCAGTTGGTGATGGAATGTGTTGAACAGCTTGGTCGCATGTTCAAGGTAATTGTCTTCCTCAGTTTGCTTTATGTTAGTATAAAAATATTACGTGAACTAGAGAGGTCTGGTAGGCCTTCGATGCTTAAAAATATTTTGGCACAAGCCTATGTAAGCACCCTACTGTTTAGAACCACTCAAACCAGGGCTCCCTTTTGAAACTCTCTCTATTAAGTCCCAATAGACTAAAATATCTAAAATACATCTGTAGCAATGTCTTAAATAAAACGTGATTATATAACAATATTCAGATGTTTTGATCAAAACACTCTTCATCTACAAAAGATTAAAACAATTGTCATGAGAGTAAAATTGAAATTACTTTTCTCTGGGATCAGAGTATTTAGAAAAATAATTTTCCTTTATGCGTTCTTAAAAATAGGGCCCTAATTTTATTTATTCTGTTTACCTTCCTTTGACAGTGATATGCTGAAATTGGATAACTTGTATCTGCGTATCATTTTTTAGGTTCATAACTCTAACATCAGCCAATTTAGTATTGTTTGGTTGCTTTGTCAACTGTCCTTTTTGTTTGCTCAACCTGTAATTGTCACGGCATAACTATTGTGCTGTTTCCAGACATTGCTCTAAAATTAATTTATTATTGAAGCAATTCTACCCATAGTGATAATTTTGTTAAATTTAGTTTATTCTGACATATCTCATTGACCTTTCTTTTCAATTATTTGCTTACAGCCTGACTTCAAAGCAATTAAGAAAAGAATAGAAGATCTAATCACGAGAGATTATTTGGAGAGAGACAAGGATAACCCAAATATTTTCAGATACTTGGCTTGACCTTCGGAGAAACACAATTATCTGGCCTCATTATTTCAGGCATCCGAACATCAATTTTCAAATTCGAGACTGCAAATTTCAGGCCTTAGTTACTCAAAAGGGTATCTGGCTGACAAAAGGAGAAAATTCAAGAACCTGAGACAGCTTCCTTGTATATCCATGTTGAAACAAGCTTTACTAGAATATCTGCAGCAACGAGAATTGTGTAATGTGAAATTTCTAGTGCTAAGTTGGTGATTGTATTTTCATATTGTAATCAAAGGATGTCTGACCTTTCTATGAACTCGTGTTTTCTGTCTCTTTATAACTTGTGGTATTGTCTTGTAGAACCTTTCTCGAAAAGGCATTTGGCCAACCTTATGAGAACAACACGCCCCAAATTTTATTCAATCAGCATCAACTATGGCTTGCACAAAATAGCACACTAAAAATGTAGCTGATCTTAAGCGTGTACTGGTTTACATATGAGTTAGTGTTAAGTATGCAACTCTAAAAATGCAGTTTGTCATGCCAGTGTTGTTGAATTTATTAGGCGTGACAGTGGGTACCATATCTGTTTTTGCACTATGCGAGTTCAAATTCGATCAAGTATCTTCGGATGAGATATGGATGCATGAGTTCGTTGAGTATTCAATTAAAAAAGGTAAATTTATATGAATACTCAATTTTGATTTGGATGGATTGGATACTCAGTAAATTCAATTGTGGAATATCAGTTGCCATCCCTACTGTTTGTACTGCAGGAATCGAGAGTAATCTTATATGGTAGTCCAGATGACTAAGTTCTAAAGATCATGTTGTAGGATCTTAAAGTGCAAAAGGAGGATGAATAAGGTGAGCTGTTTTTTCATGTTTTTCTAAAATCACGTGTTAAAATAACACGACGGAAACGAAAGAAAATAAAATAAAATAAACCTAAGTTTCTTTTATTTGGTTCGATGTTTTTGATGACTCTTACTTTAAAACCTAGGTCTTTTCAACCTTTCCGACGAGTAATCCACTAATACCAATTGAAAAGAAACAAGAATATAAAAAGTTAAAGTGCAAACAATTTAAATACAAGTATACCGACGACTTTGTGTTAAAGCTTAGATGTAGTTGTCGGAGTAGCATTTTGGCGCCGTAAAGTAGTTTTTGGAGCAGTACTTGAGTATGAAAGTTGTAGAAATTGTTGTTCTGAAGTTGCTAGTCGAAGCTGCTTTTATAGCCTTGTCCAGGCGCCCAGACCTCCCCAAGCGCCTCCATCAAGGCATATCCGACCCTGCTTCAACACAAAGTTATCCAACTCCGGACACCTGGACCACCCCCAGACGCTAGACTACTGACTTGGCGGCACTTCGACGAAGCTCTACTGCAAAAGTTTTATCCAACTTTGGGCTTTTGGACCGGTCCAGGCGCTTGGACCTCCTTGTTCCAACAACTCTCAATATTAATTTTTTGCACCACAGAGTTAGAAAAACATATAAAATATAAAAATATAAGTATGAATTTGATAGTTTTTGAACTGTCTAGTCTTAACTTTGGATTTTACTGAAACCCTAGGTCGGACTGATATCTATTGTTCCCTCAACCGGGAATGCATCATCATTGGATCTCTCTCCTCCAGTACTTACCTCCACTTAGCATTTACAGACTTACTCAACCTTGATATCGATCTTGACCGACTAGGTCTTCCTGCTGGATGTCTCACATGGACTTCAGCCAATCGTCTGGTCTTCCCTGATCCAACTGGACTTCCTGCAAGTTATCTAGTTCTCTCTGACACAGCAGAACTTTTTGCCAATTGTCTGATCCTCCTTGACCTACTTGGACTTCAACCTAGTGTCTGGTCTCATAAGTGTTTAAGTCTTGCACACTTGGTAAATAGATTAAATCACAAGTTTAA
>JBBPFQ010000107.1:4212254-4224253 GCA_037974815.1 Kaempferia elegans | reverse complement strand
AAAATAAGATAAAATATATTTAAGCATAGATGACTTAATAGGGGATGAATTTCAATGACATAAAAGGATTCATATAATCTACACCATCTAATAGGATAAGTCTTAGTTATTATTGTTGTTGAATTCAAATTTAAGTAAATAGATATATTAAAAAGATTTTTAAGAGTACATTTATTTTGATTTAAAATTACTCTCTCCATCAATTTTGTCCCAAACTAATTGATGGAGGTCGAACCAAAATCAATGTAATGCCCAAGTTTCTTTAGAGATAGAGTGTGTGTTTCTATATATATATATAGTATATCTAAAATTTATATCTATTATTGAAGTCAATAATATAAATGGATAGTAGTAAATTTTAAATTTATAAAAGTTTGATAAAATTTATAAACTTATTATTATTAGATCTAAATTATAATACGTACTCATTAATCAACAAAATTAATAGAATCCTAAGATTACTTTAATTTGAAAAATATTAAGTTTTAAATGGTATAGATCCATTAACTAGTTTTGTCCGAAATTAAGATAAAACTAACGGATGAACTTAGAAAATTTTAAATCACTTCAAATTAAAATCAATCTATTTTTATAAGTCTCCTTACCATCTATTTGGGAGGGGTGAGGGAAAGATAAATAAAAGGAAGATAACTTTTAACCTTATTTAGAAAGAAGGTGAAGGAAGGAGGTAAGGGGAGCAAATGAGAACTTTTACCCACTTTTATCCCTGATGTTGCATCTATTTTTGTTTCTTCTAAAAAACAAATGGTTTATTTTCTTACCTCTAAATTTTAGGTATAAGAAAGTTACTCTCCTCTGTCTTTCCTTTTCCCCCATTTTCTTTTTATTAATGAACCTCCTTTCACATTGTGCAAACAAATTTAATGTATCAATATTCTCGTATCTAAATTCGAACTTAAATGTATAACAATCAATTATTTTAATAATTAGAGCACAAATTTAAATGTGGAAAGAATATATATAGTGGTATAACAGAAATATGATACGTGTTTTAGTATATATTATAAAAGTTGAGTTGAGATGTGAAATTTCCTCACGTGGTAAAGTCTTTCAATAACGCCCGGCTAAAATTCTCTAAATTTTTTTAAAAAGTATTCTAACAATATTCTTCTTGTTAAAAAAGTCCAAAAATACCCCCACTTTAAATGAATTTTAAATTTAGAACTCATACTTCTTGAATTTTACAAATTTCTTTAGACAACTAAATTATTTAGTCATCATGAACAATTTTAATTGTTTCTTGGATTCTCAATGAAGCGAGGACTTTCTTACCGAATTAATAATTTGACGGCTTGTTTTTATTATATAAATTATAAGAACGTGCAGATATGAGATACCAAATGACAGACTGGTAGGAAGGTCAGTTCAGCTGCCTTATAGAAAATCAAAATTTAATTAGTCAAAATTGCTAATAAATCCCCAACTAATTCCATCTAAACACACCATGGATCGTATGGCTTACTTATTTAGAGAGATTTGAAAATCAGAAATGAAAATTATAAATTAGTTCAAATCTTAAATCCTTGAATATATATTATCCCCTTCTTCAAGTATATTAATGATAAGAGAGACTTGAGATTGCATATTTTAGCTAGGTCTTTCTCAGTGTTCAGTGTGTGTGTAGGGTAGCAAAGGTGTCGTGCATCCTTTCTTCCTTCACCTCTCGTCATTTAAGTTGCACATGGTTTGCTAGAACCCTAGACGATGACCTGACCCATTAACTCTGTGGCCATGGCATGGACCATTGCATTGTAATTTATGCACACACCCAACTAAAAATAACTCCCTTTCCACCTACT
This sequence comes from Kaempferia elegans, assembly GCA_037974815.1. Classification (NCBI taxonomy): domain Eukaryota; kingdom Viridiplantae; phylum Streptophyta; class Magnoliopsida; order Zingiberales; family Zingiberaceae; genus Kaempferia; species Kaempferia elegans. The sequence goes on along the minus strand of JBBPFQ010000107.1, from coordinate 4,222,433 downwards.
TCCTTCCTTCCCTTGTGTTCTCCTTCCATGGCTTTTGGGATATGAGACAGTGTTATAATCATGTGAAAGGATAACTCTTTAATTATTTGCATGTAAATTCACAAATTAAAAACAAAAGAGAAAAAGGGAAAAAGAAAAGCTTCCATGAGTTGCATGTCAACTTTGAGGACGTTCATTTATAAGCTTCAACTCCTGCCTTGGCATTCAGGGAATTAATTAATTCATCAGCATTGACTAGAAAAACAACTGGCATGGGAAAGGGAATTGCTCGGTTTTGTTTCTTTCTGTGACAATATTTTTGTAGTTTTGTGAGCTGGAGTTACTGCACGCAATATCGTCCGGCACAGAGATTTGGTGATCTAAGAAATTAGCAAATATTGAAATTAATAATAAGTGGAATCGTCGTCGACGACAGAAGGAGGTCGACGACGCAGTACTGTGCAGTTACAATGCTGCAGGAGGAGGAGATCGAGTGCAGTTTCTTGTCTGATCTCTTCGAAGATGATGTGCTCGATCTCAGCTCCGACCGCCCTTCTCTCGTGCTCGAACTGCTTCCATTCTGTGTCGGAACTGGAGAGATCGCAAGATATCAGCTGCGATAGGTTGGCGATTCCATCGCTGTAGTCGACTTGAAGGCTTTCTTCCAAGTCCCTCAGGCAATCTTCCAGATTGCTGCCGGAATTCTTCGCCTCTTCCGTCGACTCACAGCTCGATGGAGAATGGAGAGCAAGGACTGAGACAGGGCTCCTCTCCTCCTTGTCCATCTCAGCCTCATCGGTGGCGGCGGCGGCGGAAGACAGTCTATGGAATTCCCCACCGTGATTCCCGGCCTTCATTAACCTGTCAATGTCCGCCGCATTGCGCCTCCAAGCTCTCCTGATCATCCTATCGCAAGCAATTCTGGCGAGCACATGCCTGATGACCTCGATCTTCTTCCTCTTCCTCTTCTTCTTGAGCCAGTAGTCGGAGAACCCTTTCAGCCTCGAACAAGCAGTGCCAAGGCAGCAAACGCACGCAGCGGCGTCGGCTGCTCCTCTATCCGAGTAGCCATGCTGCGAGAGGAAGGCACCGAGCAGGAAAGGCTCTTGCTGCTCTTCCAGCAGCTCGCACAGCCTTCTCCCATGGCGGTGCAGTGACTTGGGAACGGACTCCATCTCCAAGAAGATAAAGAGCTAGCAGCTCCTCTCTCTCTCTCTCACTCACTCTCTTATCTGCAGATAGTAATCAGAAACGATGGAACACAGAGACTGCCATTCCCTTTCAGTTAAAGCAGCAGATAAATGAGGCAGATGCAGAGGATGCCCAAATGGCCAAACCCTGGACAAATATGAGGCTCGTCAAGCACCTGCTTGTCCCCACCTGGTTGTTGGCTAGCAGTGACAACCATGTGTCCATGACAAGAACCAATGCCAGTCGAAAAGATTGAACTGATTTGCTGTTGGGAATTGTGTTTGGAATACTATTGTCTTGGCCTCTCCTCTCTTTTCAAGGACTACGCTAGCAGTGGTAGTTCATCACTATGCATCAGTGTTGGAGACCAGGAATCACTCTTCTTTGCTCCTCTTCTCATGGACATGGACATGGACATGGACATGGACATGGACAGTCTAAGCCTCTCTTGAGCCTGATAAAGAGAGATCGATGCACCTTTAGCTCACATTGATTAAGATTAAAAATTAAATTAAAAAAAAAACATGTCCATAAATGAAGCATGGTCCCGATATGAACTACAGAGATTGGGTGGGAAAGTATCCTATGTTCTTAAGACACTGTTTGGGCTCCTGGAATCATGTGTATGCTTATATAAATTATATTGCAGTGGTTGGGGAATTAGTTTGATTGCCTTAATGAATTCATACTGAACTTACTGTTAAATGATGCCGGTTGACTTACTGGAGCTGCATTATCTTTGCTTTATTAATAGTTAATACGATGCAGTACAAACAGTGTTCAACGAAGTTGTTTAATTAATAGTTAATACGGTAAGCTGTTACCTGAAGGGAAAAAACAAATCAAGCTTATTAATTAATGATGTTGCTGATTTCTCTGTCCTATGATTCAGTGGGGGGAAAAAAAGAGGCAAAAATCAAATGGGCACCTATTATTTATTGAATTTTTCAATAGACGCTCCTGAATTTTTCAATAGGCGCTGCTTAATTTTTCAATTTGTATCATATGTGCATCCTATTTAAAGTAACTATTCGAAATACCCTCAATGTAGGTTTAGTTCTCAAAATTGTATTTCTGAATCGGTTTAGTGTGCTTAGGGTTTGAATCACAATCGACCGACTAATTTACTTATGAGTTACTACATATTGTGGAAGTTAGCCACCAATTGTTACACGATATAGCAGCTTCCTGCTAGCTTTTCCATGTTAATCACGGTTAAATAATATTAATTTGAAATTCAGTGAATGTCATAGAGTTTCCTTCGTTTGTTTTATTCATTGAAATATTATTTTAACAAAGTTAGCATTCTCGAATAAATTAAATTAACATAAGATAATGACATTATTATACAAACTAACAACCAACTATTATACGTTGTAGCCACTACCTACTAGTTTATATATGATCAATTGTGATTTCATTGGAAATGTAATGGGTGTCATATACTCTCCTTTGTTTGTTTTGCTCATTAAAATATTATTTTAATTAGGTTAGCACTCTCCAATAAGCATAATTAACATAAGACAATGATACTATGTAAAGTTAGCAGCCAATTGCTACACTTTGAATCAGCTATCTACTAACTTCTACGTGGTTGATCAAATAATGTTCATAAGATATATACTCGCCAAGAAATAACATCACAAAAATATGATAAAAATTTAACTCATCTAAGAACACACTAACAATAAAACACAATTAGTCAATTGAACTCATTGGAGTTTATAAAAAAATATTTTTGAAACGAGATAATGAGAATAAGATAAACTGTCACACGAATAAGATCATAAAAAAAACTATGAAAATGGATTTAGTTACTTGATAAACAAAAAGACATGTAGTATTTTTGTAAAATAAAAAATAAAAAAAACAAATCCTACATTGTGAGAAAAAATTAAACCCTAAATCATAAAGGGAAGAAGTTTATATGTTGAAGCTCAAAGAGGATGATAAACGGTATATTAGTTAACTGTCGATTTTGTGGGTTTACTAAACCTTAAAACCAGATAAGTCAATTGGTTGTGGTTCATGTTGGTGCCAGAAGCCACTATAAAAAAACCACACATTAGCGATGGATTTAGCGACCGTCATTTCCAAACCCGTCTTTAATTGCGACGCCTATTTATCACCCGTCACTAATAGCGACGGGTATTTAAATAACCGTCGCTAATAGTGACGGATATTTTAATAGTCGTTGCTATTTAGTGACAGACATTAACCTAACCCATCGGTTTGTTACTGGAATTTGCAAACACATATAGCGACGGATAATTAAATAAACGTCGCTATTTAGCGACGGGCATTAACCTAACCCATCGGTTTGTTACTGGAATTTGCAAACACACATAGCGACGCCTATATATATCCGTCGCTAATAGCGACAGATGCATATAAACTCGTCTCTAATAGCGAAAGATGCATATAAACTCGTCGCTAATAGCGACTGTTATATATACCCGTCACTAATCTTCCACCGCTGTAGTCGCTAAACCCTAAAGGGTTTGCGACGGAGATGTCTAAATCCGTCGCTATTAGCGACGGCTATATTTTATCCCGTCGCAACTAGCGACGGGTAAATAAAATATCCGTCGCTAGGGTTTACCTTCAGCAGATCGTGAAACCCTAACAAGTTGTAACGGATCGTTGTATCTGCCGCTATCAGCGACGGAAATGTATATATCCGTCTCTAATAGCGACGGATAAGTGAATTATGCGTCGCTAAATTTGGCAATATTATCGCCTGATTCCCCTTTTCTTCCCCGCTCGATCTGATTTCTCTCGACGGCGATCTGCGATTTCTTCTCCTTCGGCTCCGGCGTCCTTTCTCGTCCGGCTCCAGCGTTTTCTCTCTTCCATCCTCTCCTCTCCGGTAGGTATACCTTCCTCTCTTCTCCTCCTTCTCTTATCCGAGTCACGGCGGCATTACTCTGTGCCGGCGGCCACTGCCGCGCCGGAGATGCACCGAGGCAGTAGGCCGGCTCCTGGCCGAGGTATTCGGAGCAGGGCCGGCTGACGGCACTTCTCCGACCTTGGCTGGGATCAATGTCAACAATTAGGTTTTTTTTATTCTGCTTAAGGGTTTTTTCTTTTCCGACCATGGCTAGCAGCAATGGCACTTCTCCGACGGCACTAACTTAGGCTTTTTGGCACTAAATTAGGTTTTTTTTTTTTTTTTTCTTTTGGCATATAAGCATTTTGCCCTAACTTTGGCTTAGGCAGATAAGCATTTTGGCATTTTGATTGTGTGAAGATGTGAGTATTGGCAAAGAAGCAATTCCCATGTTTAGCTTAGGTAGATAAGTAGATTAAACTATAGGCAGTGAAATATGTTTATGTTAGGTAGATAGTTTAGGTTATCTCATTTTTCATATTTAGCTTAGGCAGGTAAACAAAACTATTGCCAGATTACACTGTTTATTACGAATGAAACTATTATTGGTAGATTAAACTGTTTATTTCATATTTAGGTTAGGTAGATTGTTTAAGTTTTCCCATTTTTGTATTTTATCAAGAATTAGTTTATTTTTTCTAATTCCATTAGGTTAAACTGTTTCATCAAACAACTTGATATGTAAGACACTATAAAAGGATTGCATGGTTAGATTCAACCGAATGAAACTTCAGTTTGCAATTTAGAGGGTTAAAAACAATCAAATATCTTTCTAATTGTGATGTGTTTGTTGTTTACTTTTTTAATCTACTTATTTGATGCATGGTTTAAAAGAATGTAATTGTGTACCATATATATGATCTGTATTAGATAAAAGAATGTATTGTGTCCTTAATTGATGAATTTAGTCAATCAATTAAATATAAGCATGTTTAGTTTGAATTGATTAATAATGTTAGACAATTTATTTCATTTAGGATACAATGTCTATGAACAAGACTTGGATGTACCATAGATTAGACAATGGATTTATCAGGCAAGAATTTTTTGACGGGGTTGAAGAGTTTGTCAATTTTGCTAAGGCTCATCCAGAATGTTTAAATGGGGCCGAGTTAAAGTATCCATGTTTTGCTTGAGTTTCTTGTTGCGAATAGAAACAAGAAATTAGTTACTTCCACGACGGGTATTTATATAACCGTTGTTAATTGCGACGGATAATTAGTTATCCGTCGCAATTAGCGACGGAAATAAAATACTTCCGTCGCTAGTGCCGACGTAAAATAATAAAATGTCGCTATTAACGATGGGTATATAAAAATCCGTTTCTATTAGAGACGGATGTTTATTTGCCGTCGCAAAATCCTTCGCTATTATATGATTTTCTTGTAGTGAAGGGATTACGTGCTCGCAATTAATGAACAAATATCATATCACGAGGTTGGAATGTATTTGTTCTCTTCTTCCAAAAATAGAATAGTCTTGCTCTTGCAATAGAAAAGAAAGAAAATTTAATTAATTTGGTCGGAATACATTTTATAGGGAAATAAAAATATAATTATAACAATTGACAAATGCAATAAATGTTAATTTAAGAAATTAGAAAATAAAATAAAATTGTTTCTACTTTTTAAAAATCAAATAATTTTATCTCATCTTCCTACTAATTCATAATCATAGTAAAAAAATAATTATGTTTATCTCAGATATTCCTCATAGTCTTATATGAAGGGAGGAAAATTACACAATTAATTTATAATCCACCGGTAAATAGCTAAAGGGTGGTTGAAGTTTTTTCCAAGGGCATGTGCTCATCGACTGTGTATTTTGAAGGAGTTGATTAATTATTTTTATTATAAAGGCTTGGCTTTAAAAAAATTTAGCCTTTTAACACGTTCGTCGTCTTTGTCCATATTACATGAGATGCGGGTATTCACTATGTAGATTAAGGATTGTTTATTTTATTCTTATATGAGGTGCATTTTGAATATATTATAACTTTTTCACATTATAAACGTATATATTGTTCATGTTATTCTGCTCAATAAATATAATTTTAATATTTGATAACATTTAAGTAAAGACTAATGAAATGAGATCTCACTTGTGCAATAGGTGTGTAGAAAATGGTCTTTGTAGGTTAGAGTTCGGAAGCAAAGGGAGGAAAATTGTTGAAAATCAGATTATCAAATTCTTAATAAGAGGAAGTTTATGTAGGTTAATTGGAAGACCGGATGCAAAACCTAAACAGTCCAAGAACCAGATTCTTGGCAAAAGGAGAAACTCAAGCAAATCATGGATTATATTCAAAGGTGGATGAAGATCTAGAGACGAGGAAGCTCCATTAACGACGGAATAGAGAATAAGAGGTTCATCTAGTATCAAATATTTGGGAATGAGGGTAGAGAAGTTTAGGCGAAATCAACCTTTAGGTTGGTTGACAAAAGAGGATTCATCGATTGACCTAGATATCAATTGACATGTACTCTAGAAAATAAAAGAAAGAGTTTGGATTGGACTATCAGTCAATTGATTGTTACATCAATTGTCTAATGCCAATCTGGAATCATCCAGGAGCAAATTAGATTCAACTGTCCGATTTGAATGATGAAATCAGTCGATTGATGGCAACAATCAATCAACTGATGCTAATCAGAATCAAGTAGAAGCAAGACAGATTCAACTATCTAATTTGAATAATGAAATCAGTCAATTGATGGTTGTCATCAATTGACTAATGTCGATCAAAATTGAATAGAAGCAAATCAGATTCGACTGTTCGATTCAACTAATTTAATCAGTTGAATGATAGTTTACATCAATCGATTGATGTTCAAATTGTCGACAAAATCAAACAGACTTCAAAAGGGTTAGAATTCGTTCGATGACATGAATAATTGTTAGAAATTATATCAATCGACTGATGGTACAACAGTCAACTTATGTCTGACAAGGTAACTTATCAAAAGTTAGATTGCATGCCCAATAGATACTTTATTAAATCAAAAGGTAATGTTAAAGAGTTACAAAATAAGTTAAAATCACTTAAGTTGAATTTGTGTCATGTGAGACCTACATGCATCATGAGTATGTTAATACTCAAATCGATGAGCATGCAAATGAAAATGCATCATTGAAATTGCAAGTAGATTATCTTAGAAATGCATTGGAAAAGTTTTTCTTAAGCTCTAAATATTTGGAAATGATTTAGAAGTTCAACAGACTATTTATAACAAAGAAAGATTAGTATATAAAGCAAAACAAAAGGAAGTTAACTTTATGTCCTTAGTAAGTAGAAATAAATTTTCTAAATTAAAACTATGCAACTTTAGGTACCTAAGCAATATGTTATTGATGTTACCATATGCAGAATTTGTTATGTTTGAGAGGTATCATAAGACAATTGCCTTATGATTTATACTATTTATTTCAATAGATAAATATTCACTATTTAAGTGCACATTATTTATATATTTGAATGGTCTTAAACTCATTTACTGAATGTTCGCAATACAATTCATAGCATAAGAGAACTTGTGATTAGATCATAACTAGTGATAGCCTCTACATGTGTAATTATAAAAGTATTGAAACATTCTCTAGTCAATGAATTGATATATTCGGGCATCATCAATTCTGTGAGACTAGCACAGATTATACTCCTTGGTCTAACCAAGTAACTATTACTCACTAGCTGGAGATATTGAGATATTGAGAGTTAAACGTGGTTGCTAGTTATAGTACTTGTTTATTGGAGTGACTTGCTATAAGGTTTCATATGGTTCTCTACATATATGAATATGTCTGTAAAAATCTTATTGTAGCTCAAGTACAAGTTTCCTTCGACTTGAGGTATTCAAATCACCTTAGTCATGGAGACTTATACTTTGACATCTTAAGCAAGTATTTTTATAGAGGTGTGAACTCAGGATGATTGGGTATAAGTCGAAGTGTCCGAAGATATTTAGATAGCCCACAGACAATTCACCTCTCCTTGCGAGGAGACGTATACTTATGGTCACTTATCAAGATTATTACTCAAAGTCTTTGCAATGTATCACATATAGAGAGTACAAGACTCTTAAGATACATGTTGGAGTAATTTGAATCGGCAGGACAAGAAAGCATTGCTTGGGATAGGTGTCACGTAGTCTGCATAGTCGTGACAAATACATAAACAATGTCTTGTACCAAGTGGGTATAAGATAAGTGAAAGGAACAAGACACGATTCATTGTAGTTGCTGAAAGGTTCAAAACTAGTTTTGGAATCAACTATGATTTTTTGATTAATATGGGGATCCTGATGTACTACTAGGTGTCACTCATAATCCATAATTAAATAGTTAATTATGGATGACCAAGATAAATCAGAAACATATTAGGTCACATGCACTTCTAGTATCTAAAAAATGTAAAATAAGTATGTCAATTTGATTCTTAGATTAAGAAATAAGATATTTGATTTGACCAAATAAAAGGTAAATATGAAAGGTATTTTGTTGCAGAGGAAGCGTGGATGAGCCACATCTCTTATGGAAGAATTAGACTATTTGGTTTATTCATAAATGAAATTGATTTGGTTTAAATCAATTTATTTTAGTTATAAACAAATCAAGGGTATAATGGTCCAGATTTTGGATTATATATATGATATTAGATGGAAGAATTAATATAGAAATAGAATTTCATTATGCAAGGGTTTGTGTTTTAGAAACTTTATCCTCTCTATTCTCTCCTCTCTCTTTGTCATCGGCCACCACAAAGCCAAGGAAGAAGTCTTTCTTCCTCAAAGATTTGTTGTTTCTTCTTCTCCTCCTCTTGGATCGCATCACCTCCATCCTTGAATAGTACCAATCAGAGGTGACCCTTGTTGATCTCGGAGTTATCTTGAAGAACTTAGAGTGGATACGAATAGAGGTGAGCTTCGAGAACGTCGCTACAATTGATGCCCTTCCTTTTACGTATCATTTGTAATGTACACTTAGAATAATTGTTATACTTAAATGTTTTGTTTTACAATTATGTCATGTGAGATGTATCTTGCATGCGTGTGGTGTGTGTTGTAATAAAAGTAGTTTCATTATTTTATTATTTTTACTTCTGCCACATGTTTTATGAAAATGTGTTAAGCACACACTGTAATGAGCAACCCAATAGAATTTGGGTACAAAAATTTTAATTTATCATGTTTGAATAAGCATGCGCTGAGGGGGAGTATATAACAACTTGGTTTATAAATAGTGAATGCTCTAGGCATTTGATGGGGAACTTATCAATGTTCTCATTACTAAACAAAAATATAGGTACTATTTCTTTTGATAATAATGAAGAGCTGAAAGTTGTAGGAATAAATTATATTGAAATCTTTGAACAATTTATTATTAAAAATATTTTACTAGTAAAGGGTATTATGTCTTTAATCTTCTATGTGTTAGTCAACAATGTGATTTAGGATATAGAGTTAAGTTTAATTCATTTCAATGTCTAATTAACTTGATGTAATATGAGTCACTTTATCATTATCCCAAACTTCTTTGACAGAGAATATTCTCTATCAATGGTCTATTTACTACTGACAATATCCCTTATAAGGTCATTGTTGGGTATATACTTTTCACTGTTATTTGTGGTCTAGTCAACACTAGGATAAGCCACCTTTTCATGTTAATTACATGCATTTTAGCATAGGTTAGATATTGATGTGGCCCTAAATGTGTTTCATTGCATAGTATATTTTACTACTCCCATCCAGAAAAAGATGTATAAGCCTTTAGGGAATATGATTACATCATGGATAGCATCATTAGGCGTCAATGTCACTAGGGTGACATCTACCCTTGACGGAGAGGTATTCTTGGATTTGTCTATATAGTTTCACTTGCTAGTATGAGGCATGGTGTTGGGACTATGGTTTAGAATCTCGGTCATAGGAATGCTAATGTTGTAGATCAAATTGAGGGTAAGGAGGAGGTACCTCAGCAGTTGACACCTAATGTGGCAAAAGGCGATTTGCTCGCCTCCATCGCTCTCGTCAACTTGTCCCTAGGCCAACACGGAGGAAGCATCTGACACCTAAGCCAATGGATGATGTCGACCACATTGATCATTTGGATGAGGACAT
>JBBPFQ010000107.1:4056031-4081123 GCA_037974815.1 Kaempferia elegans | reverse complement strand
GTGCCATACCAAGCACCATGTTATCTACAACGTAAAGTATCAGACAATAATGCATATCATGAATATAAAATGCAAGTGATGATCAAGTGATTCTTATTTCTAAATAAAGATGTCTATATATAAGGCTAGGCTTTCAGTATACATCCCAACACAGAAGATGTATCGCGCATCATATGCATACGAATATGCATGCTCCATAGTCACTCCCACCCACCTCTCTAGACACCACGCACCCCGTATCACCACGAGGCTAAGAAATGACAACTGTACTACCTTCTAGATACTAATATGCATATGAATATGCATGGTCGATGCGGACAGTTCACATGGTAGCTATCTAGTAACATAGCATCGGGGTACCTAATTGCTCACAATGCTTGATATACTACCCCTGAGTGACCGGATAGCATGATAGGATAGTTCCACTCCATACCACCACTCCTCAGAGTGGTCGATGGTTAGCTAAATATGACTGACAACCCGCTCAACCACAAGGGAGACATTTGATTGTCAGTATGCAACATATGTGATGATGCACATGATGTCAATAATCATAATACAGATATAGTCATCATCAATACAACACCCAATCAAAACCAATACATCCAATACACGCAGCACCTAACACAAACATCCATAGGTATGGTCAAACTAGCAGGTATCTAGTATCATTATGCATGAAGGTCAATCAACATAAGTACATCCATTTCATAATCAACTTATCAAATGGATCAATAGGTAAACATATATCCAATAGGTATCCACTTGACATTATGCATGGTGGTCAATGCAACAATTCAATCAAAACAAGTGCAACCGGCACATGGATTATCAGACTCCTAAATTTAAGGATATGCACATATTCAACTAGTGTCTGATCTACCACAACTTGGGTACCACACAACTTATATACAATGACCATCCCAATGGATATGCTACAACATATAAGTAGACTAACCAAGTTAACCCATATAGTGTACGCCATACACAAGAACACACTGTATGCATATAAACAACCAACATAGCATCACCTATATTACATAACATGCATGTGTAAACTACACAGATTACTGAAGTTCAAAGATGAGACTGACGATATAAAATAGATAATCTCCAAGGTCAAGCAGAAAGTATCAAGCAGGATAACAAAGCAAATTAATTTAAGGTAAAGTAACATATATTATCAAATAACCAAGCAATAAAATCAATAACTACAAGAGGCCAAGGAATAAGTATTTGCCTTTATTTGTAGATCGTTCCAAATGCCTTTAAATCTGTGAGATCACATCAGCTCAAATCCTACCAATACAGGATACGTGGTAAAAGCTAAGAATCTATAATCAATGTATTATTCTATCAATTAATTAATCAATCTATTAATTAATTAATTAATTAACTTCTTAATTAATCCATATTCAACCATTTCATAATCTATTCTTATTCATTCACCTAATTAGATTTGATTTTATCATATCATCCAACAAACCTAATTCCTCTGATAACTCAATTAAATCATGACAATCTTTCATGATCTAACATACTCAACCCATCAATATAATCAATTAGATAATGAACATATCCATAATTCAACTAATGATCACACTAATGCAACTATCAATCATGCACATAGATAGCAAATTATTTTCCTGTTCATTCACCTAACGAGTCAATCAAACCATTATCATAACAATTGATCCATTAATCAATTTAATTAATTCATTAATTTACAATCACCAAATGTGTAATCAAATCATACCCTAGGTTTTATACCAATTAATTGATTACATAATCTTGAATTAATCATTATATCAACTAACTAAATCATCCTTTAAATTAGCCTATACTAAGCTTATCCACTCATAACAGTAAAATCCCTAATAAAATTCGATTAACAATCTTAATCCATTTCACCATCTAATTGAATTAGACAGTGCATAATTCATCTACTACATCTTACGAAAATACAGTGTACCCCATCGTCGGCTCACGATCGGAATAATCCACTACCAAAATCTACAGCTGTGACAAGGTGATGCTACTGTCCACATATCAGATGCTTCAAAATAAGCAAATCTAGCATCAAATACCCTATTCTGTTTCTAGGGTTAAGTGTTTACCTTTAGGGGGTAGCAAAGAAACTAGGTGGTTGTAGCTAGCCACCGCGACAATAGAATTTAGCCATATCATGTTCTTGGTGGAGGAGAGAAACTAGAGTGAGGCCATGGTCTCCGACATTGGTCGACTAGAGAGAGAGAGAGAGAGAGAGAGAGAGAGAGAGAGAGAGGTTTGATGGCCATATGCATGTTTGAGGAGGATCTAGAGAAGGGTTGAAGAGGGCTCCTTGGTGGCGTTGCGTGGACACAATCGCGACTAAGGAGTTGCACAACCATGCTCAGCGTCGAGAGAGAAGAGGCTGACCAGGGTTGGGTTGCGCAACAAGAAGGCAGCATCATGCTAGAGGGCCGACGTCGATGATCGGCCAGTCAAACGGTGTGATGATGTGATCGGGAGAGGGCACGATAGAGGTCAACCCTAGGGAGAAGATTGGATGGCACCGTGATCGACCGACAATCGGCCGGCGAGTGGCACGGTGACAAGCAGTGTCGTCATGGCAATCTAAAGAGAAGGGGGATCGGTAATGAATCGTGAGGAGAAGGGGGACTTGGGCAAATCAGGGGATAAAACCTAGATTTTTAATATTCCAACTTAGATTTTAATTTCATTTATTAGCTTAATTGACTTTAAGCTTTAGGTTAATTAAATTCAACTCTAGGTGGATTAATTTAATCAACTTCCACTCAATAGATATTCTGAATAAGCTTTCTACTTGCCAAATAGATATATCTTCTTAAAATGTATCATACAGTTTTCGATTAAATTTAGAAAATTTTAAAAATTCTTAAAAAATCTAATAAGGTTATTCGTCTAATAATACTTATTATTTAGTGTTATATTTTACAGTCACGGCAGATGAATGTTGGCGACCACCTCATGGTAGAGGGAGGCTGGCGCAAGAGGCACATCGCGCTTGGTTCTTTCCCTCTTCGGAATGTCAAGGCCGTTGCTAGGGATCGGCTTCTGTGGATTGAGTCGACTTCTATGGCCGGAGAGCATCGGTGACCATACCAGGAGGCCGGCGATGAGCAGCCACTATGGCCGGTTGGCTCGTTTGTCACAGCAAAGATTGAGGCAACGAGCGACATTGGGGCTGGTGCGTTTGTTACAACAGAGACTGAGGCAATGAAGAAAGTTGTGGGTGACATGGACAAGAATAAGGAAAAAACTAACGTTTGTTTTGGTTCGGTGAAAAAAAAAACATAAACTAACATTTTTTTTAATTATTAGTGCATGTTAAATTAAATTTTTATTTTCATTCTTCTGTTTCAATTAATTAATGCATGTGCATATTATTTGTAATTGAGATTATTAAATCATTACCTAGTTCTCTAAATCATACCAACTAGGTTGGTTTAGCGAGACCAATTTGGTTTAATTAGTCCCTGGTCTAGTTTAAACTATTAGTTGATTTAACTATACTAGTTAGATCCTAACCATAACCAATTCAGACTGGTTTGATTAAATGAGTCTAGGCTAATTATAAAACTGCGCTAGATTTAATCAAATGGATCTAGGTAAGATCAATAAGTCTGAGATTGACTTAAATGAGTTTAGGTTTAAACAAGAACAACATAAGTAAGACATCCCTGTCCAATTAGATTAGTTTTAACGAGGATAATAAACTAAGTTCACGGTCCAATTTCTCAATCAGGCGATTTGTCAGGCCACTAGAACTCCTTAAATAAAGAAAATTAGTTTTTCTTATTTGGTTATGAATTTTATATATTTTTCTATATATGTGTATGAATTTAAATAAACTAGTTTTGCTGCTGGTTTGTCGATTTGTACTGACCTTATTAGTTTTAATCCTATATGCTATAGATAATATGCAAGATGACTCGTCATGACATGCTATAGAATGAGCTATGAGAGATGATTCATGGAATCAGATGGTATATTGAATGGCTTAATTGATTGTTCTAGAAACTAGAATAGGAAGAGTGTCTAGTTTTGGATAATTATAGGATCTAAACTTTGATTCAATCATTGCCAGGATATCCCAAGATGGTTGCACATTATATATGAGGTGCTCTTAAGGGCAAATCTCACATTCAGAATTGTGTGTGAAGCAACTTCATCATGAGGATTTAGAGGAGGATCCTGAAAAATTTAAAGAGGATCTAGAGGAGGATCTTGAAAAATCTGAGAAGGGTTTTGAAAAAGATTTGATTATAGACCAAATGATAAATTCTGAAGTTGGTCTACCTGAAAATATTCATAAAATAATCAAATGTTCAATAGCATTCAAGAAACCAAACATTGGCTTCAAGGCTCGTAGGAACATTATATTGCTATTTTGTATTATCCTATAACAGAACAATCAAATGCGCATCTTGCATAAGTAATATTTATATGTATACTGAGGCTCAATGTCAAACTGACTTTAGGGCACTTTTACTAAAAGAAACGAGATATCCTTTAGTAAAGAATCATAAAATGCCAATCACATCATATTTTAGTATCTTAGTGAAAATTAATATCATAAAATAACTTCAAGACTTATGCACCTAGCAAAAGTAACTATCCTAAAAGTATTTTAAAAATAACAAAATCGATAAACTACACATTATAAATTGTCCAAACAACATGAAAGTTTTTTTTCTTCAACAAGCAATGTGTCATGGCTGAATTCAGTAATGGTGCAAATAGAAATCCATGCTTGGCTTACCTTCCCACTGAACTTCTTTTCCAACTCCCTAACCAGTCTCACATGAATCTTCTTGTAGGCTTTATGAATTTAATACAATATATGGATAACAACAACTTTATGATTCCCAGTGATATCCAATTGAAAGGGTTGGGGAAATATTAATAGGATTCTATTTTTGAAAAAAATGGCAGTACAAAATCAAACTCACACTGCTAAATTGATGTAAAATTCCTTTGAATCACTCTTTAATTCTTGATTTCCATTCTCCAGATCAAAAAATACTAAAACATATAGAAAAATTTCAGTAATCAATATTATTAAAAATAATTGCAATCAAAATTCAATGAATAACCAAAGCAATTGGAATTTAAATCATGAGATAATATCATGCACGCAGAGGTAAAATTCAATGAATAACAAAACAACTTAATCAAGATTATGACTATAATGCACTAGATCAACAACTAGTTAACACCCACAACTACTTAACTTTCACTCAGTTTAAAAAAATTGCACCATTATAAATAATCACGTCAAGAACATGAACTCTGCAATAAACAAGAAGAAAATCATAAACATGATGGAGAAAGGAGAATAATAGAAAACCGTAATTGTAAAATTTTACAAAATTGTAAGGTAAACAATCTAACAAATACCAAATACCATCCAATCCCAAATTACTCAACACAATGTATAATTCCACCAAAGAACTAACTTTCTATCCAAAAGTAAGCTAAATTACTCAACATAGAACCTAAATCTTCACAACATTAGTTCTCAAATGTATGAACTCTTTTCAAAATTTCCAACATCGGTAATCCATCTAAATTGATCCAGATGCATACAAATTATAACAAACTAGAAAAAACAATAAAAAAACCAGAGGGAGGAGATTGAAGTATGTTACTGGACCGCAGCAGTATAACCTTTTTATGTAGAATCTTTTTCATGCTAAATCTAACAAATTGTAGAAAACATATATACAAGTGCAGTTGTAGCAATAAGAAGTACAAACTCATGATAACATGATCACTCTTTACAGACATATATACAATACTTGTAGCAAAACTGTAAAGATCATATGCTCATACCAAAAGTTCATAATCCAAAACACTAATATTAAGATTACGATGGTTAACCAAAAGAGTTTCAATACCCAAATTTCCTACTCATATGATATATGGCGTTGAATGTAATCTACCCATTCAGAATATACTTTGTCAATTTCTTTTGAGGCTATCACTGTTTTACGAAGTGCATGTAAATAAATGAGTGAAAATGTTAATTACACAAATAAGTTCATCAATAGGTTTCAATAAGAAAATTTGGAATTATGTTTAATATTACCAGTGATGTCTTATTAATCGATGTGGAACCTTCAATAATATATATCCTTCATATATTGTAGGATGAAATAACCACATTGGGCTCGATCCAGTTACAGGGGAGCCTATGGCAAAAAATGGTAGTAGCAAGTTAATAATTTAATTACAATAACAAAATGAATGAGAATACTCCATCCATGTTGGGAATAGGAAAGATACCCCATGCATCCTCAAATAGATATAAACTGAATAGAATGCATGACAATTTGGGGTTTCTATTTCTTTTATGTGGTTCAATCAAATGGAAAATGGAAAAAAAAAAACTAGCAAATTTACTAGAGAAGACAATAAGGGAAATCACATCCAGAAATTCCCCAGACATCATAGTCAAAAGATTGGGTTAAAATGCAACAATACATGGAGAGATGCATTTAAGCATAGTAACAAGAGGAGTGGGGTAGCTGTTTGATATATATTAAACATACACTAGATAATATACTAAGACAGGAATAAAATAAGTAATCAAAAAACCAAAACACGACATTATAAAGACGGTAAATTCAAATTCACACAATCATCAAGAACACATGAATTCTACGGGCAAATACAAACTGAATAGGCTACTGATGATGCATGGATTAAGAAACTCCAACAATCAGTTCTACTTGTTTTTTAGGTTTTTCTTTAGCTCAAAAAATAAATGTACAGCAAAAGCAAAGGGAACATAATAATAATAATAATAATAATAATAATAATAATAATAATAATAATAATAATAATAATAATAATAATAATAACCTATATTTATATTTGAAAATCAACTCGTAATGAACACTGTGCTTCATTCATACCTGTATTTCTAATGTTCTCCTAATGATTGTAGGTAGAGCACCTCTTGCCCCAGCAATTTATCCACACTTACAAAGATGACCAATTCACAACATCACCAATCTCTCATTCTGGAGCTTGAATATTTTTTTTTTTACTACGTAGGAAATAACACGTATTCTGGATTTGTTGGGAGTTCAATTGCCCAACATATCAATTGTTTTGGTTGATAAAGCAGGACATATCATTTTGTTTATGATCTACTCTTGTTTTTTTTTCTCTCTGTGAAGGAGAAATTCATCTATGTTTCATGACGAGTATACCATTTACTGGACTTTCTCAAAGCTACTATTTTCCCATTTTGACATTTTATTGTTATGTTTTAATGGTTGAAGCTTCTGCTTGTGATCGTGGCTAGCTTGAAATTGTATTTCATGGGGGAGTGAAACTTTATGTTATAATCTTTTGTATTTTGTTGATGGGAGAGATTATGCTAACTATTATTTTTATTGGAGGAGATCATGACATATTTTTATTTTCTTTGTATGAATTATTTAAGGTTTTTAATCTTTACTTCATATAGCTGGAATATGATTTGATCACTTGAATTTTTATTTATGCTTAATATTTTAATTTTCAATTAAATCTGGTCATCTCTGAATTTGAATGGAATATTAGAAAAATTAATTTTTCGTAATAGGAGCGGATATGAGGATTTAATCCCCGCGGGGGATAGGGGTGCAAATGAGCCAAGTCGCTCGTGAGCCGCTCGTGAGCAACTCGGTCAAAGCTCGACTCGAGCTCGAAATTGACCGAGCTCGAGACGAGCTCGAGCTAGCTCGTTTAACATGCGAGTCAAGCTCAAGGCTATTTATTATTGGCTCGAGGGCTCGTCAAACTTTTTCGAGCCGGGATAATTCAATCTTAGTATATTTAAAAAAATAATACCTTATATAAGAATAATAAGTTGTGTAAGTTCTTGTGGTTGAAGGATTTTGTTAAGTCTTCGTGTGGTTGAAGGTTCAGATCTCACCATTGCTAGCAGCGTGTAATTCATTTTAATTTAATTTTTCGAGCTGAGCTCGAGCCTGTGATTAAGTAACCGAGCAGAGCTCGAGCCCAAAGTTATAAACTCACCTGAGCCGAGCCGAGCATGTTCAAATTTCTCGAGCTCGGCTCGGTTCATTTACACTCTTAGTCGGGGATGAGGATTTAATCCCCGCGGGGTCGGGGATGGGGATTCCCCGCCCTATCCTCGATTTTGAGGCTGGTATGGGACCGGGTATGGGAATTTCATTCCACCCTTCTTTCCGAGTTGAGATCCTCTGTCCCAAAATGTATGTGTCCCCTTGCCGATCGGACGGACTAAATCACGTCATAAGTATGTCGCATATATCTCGAGGATGTGTGATCCGTCCAATCGGCGAGGGGACATGGGGACACAAGAATTTGGGAACAGAAGATTTAAACTGTCGACAACCAGCATGACCACCCCTCTGGACTAAAGGTACCTTCCGTGAGGATCATCCACTCTCATCGCCCACCATGAGTGTACAGAAACCCCCTCTATACATACCCAACAACATCCACTATTTCGCGCCATCGACTATCCCTCACAGCGGACGGCTTTGATTATATCTTTACGACAAAGTGTCATTATCTGACCATCTCTACCGTCCATCTCGCCGACGCATTGCACTGCAGTTCTGTTAAATCGACCGGCGCTTCGCGGTGCAATCGTCTCGCTCCAATGCGATCTCCGCCACTAGCAGCGGCCGCCGAGATCGGCGAATTTCTAAGGTCTCGTTGGTGAATTTGTTGCAGGTCAAGCTCTAGAGATTCGATCTTTTATGCGACCTCTTCTTTCCCCTGCATCGTTATCCGATTTGATCGGCTAGGGTAAGGGTGTCGTCGCCGTAGGGACTGTTGGAGTCGCAAAGGATTCGGATTGGCGGCTGTAAGGAAGATACGAGGATAACGGAGTATTGCGATTCCGGCGCTAGCTCAGGAGATTGTTCCGGCGAAGGCAAAAGGGGTGCTTGTCTGCGCTCAGGATAAGGGTTTCTGAGTTCCAATGGTGGGAGGAAGTAGATCAGGTGATTGTTCGTCTATCAAAAGAAGGAATTTTGATTAGTTTGATGTTTTCCTTAGTCTTAAATATGGATTTGGGTTTATGTAATGTCATTCGTGTCTCATTTGAGTTTTTGTTTTCTGATGATTGGCTCTGTAGCTTCTTCTGCTTTGTAGTGGTTACATGCAGTTACTAAACTAATTGTTACATGCCACCATGCTTGGCTGCCATATGCCGCTTTAGCCTCGCTTTTACTAAGATGTATTTTCTGCTTTTTTGTTTCATTTTCAATGCATTAGCTATAATTTTCCACTGGAATTATGGCATGTTCTCTGTGATCAGCAACCTCTCCATCTATGGAGTTGGTATCTATTCATTGTTAACATGTTTTAAGTTTGTTTATGGACTGATGGAATTGATCACTTAGAGATCCCTACGAGAGACTGCCTTTGCACTTTCACATGTACCTAGAACTGTTGATTTCATTAATAGAAGATTATGACATTAGAGTTAGGCCTTACATTTAAGTGCACTTGTATTTTCTTCTCTACATTGTTGCTACTTCTGCCTTAAGCGATTTAACATAATTAAGATTTTAATTGACATAAACGACCAGTTTATTGAATTTTAATTGATATAAATGACCAGTTTATTCCTAGCGTTTAACACATCAATTAGTTCAATGATGAGATAAAATTTAAGTAGTTGTCCCAAATAGTTTGGGGCATATAGCTGCTGGTTTGTTGTTGTTGTTTTTGTGTTTTTCAAATGAACAGATGGTAAGACCCCAAAATAAATAACACTTATTTGCAATTATATCTATATAAACCAAAGATCTAGTGATTGATTCTGATTTGAATTCTTGAATCAGCAGGGAAGGAACATGTTTTAATGTGACTGTTAATAGGCATTTACACCAAAGCTGTTCATACTTGTGTTTCTTAATTCTTTCAACGTGTAAGTGAGACTTCGAACTCCTTTTCTTATTGTTTCAAGAAATGCATCTTGTGGGAGGATGACCCACTGTCTTATGCTATATGGTAAAATGGTACTTGCGTATATATACATAATATCATTCAGCTTGCTGCTCTAGAGTATGTTAGATTGAGGAGACGAAGGGTGCTATTAGTTCCTTCCCAATGGCAGGTATGCAACACTAACTTTTCTTTGAAAATGATTAACCAAGTTGGGTAACATCGAGCTTGGGTGATGAGTCTGGTCCCATAGAAGTTTTTCACTAGCTACCATGGGAAATCAAGAAGCACTCGCAATGAACGGCTCAAAAGTCTAGCATCCCTTAGTTACGAGTCTCATTTAGAGAAAAATTCTTACAAATACATCGCAGCTGGGAATTGAACCGTGAATGTCTGGGAGATAACTGAGTGCCCTTACCACTGCACCATAGCCCCGGGAGCTTATTAGAGAAGAAAACTGCAATGGACACCTGACTCTGAGCTATTTTTGCTACTAATTATTTCTTTCCTCTTTTGAGATGGAAGATAACACAAAACGACATATGCATGGGCTGGCATGCACTTCTGTAGGACTGTTCCGCCATGTAGAACAATGCTAGGAACATGCACATATGACTTGCAAGAGATTATCTTTCACATGATAAAACCCTTTCTAGAGTGAGTGAGCATGGATGAATTTCGGGGAAAAGTTACTAGAGGAGAATATGATATATGATAAATAATTCTGAGAATAATTTGGTTTTATGTGTGGAAATCAATCATATATCTTATTATTTATTCACTGAATTAAAAGAGATTATGAAAGAGTTGGTTCCTAAATAACTGTTTTGATGGATTTTTAGATGTATTGCGTATCTGCTAATTGAACTGATGTGAATAAAAGATGCACATGGAATGTAATCATATATGGATTTTTTGATGGATGAATAATTGAGCATGGATTTTTATCTCCTCTTGGTATTTGTTATTGGCAACTTAAGAGTTGATGTAGAGAGTTCTACGTTTGTATCTCTCCTTTGTCTTCTACATTTGTGGTTAATTTTCTCTAAATGGATTTTTATTATATTGAAACATCATCTCGGCCTATTACTAACACATATATGTTTCAGGAATCACGAGTAGAGAATGGAAAACTTGAAGTTTACATATTCAAGAAGGAGTTTCTTACAATGGGATTGTGAAGGAGCCCTGGTTTGGTATTCCTTCAATCCTTCAATATTTAGGGTCCTGAATCATGAGTTTTTTCCTATTCAAAGTCTACATGAACAAATGGACACACTGAAACTGTCCTCAAATTGATTGAAAGGCTTACTATCATTAGCTTTGCTTCAAATCTCCATCTCACTAGTAGGCCTCACATGCTTTCAATTATTGCTCAGATAAATGCCTGTGAAGCTGAGACACCCACATGAAAATTTGAGCAGGTAAATCCCAATCCTGTGGCTCCATGCACTCATTTAATTAACTCACAGAACCTTATCGTCGTAAATAGAGTAGCATGTCGAGTATTGATTGATTGAACATGGTTGTGAATTATTTGAATTTGTGACTGCATTATGCTAAGTCTACTGCCATTGTTGAATCTAACCAAACCTGATCATTCTTCAGTGTAGGTTGCAGCAGTATTCTTTAATGTGTTCCAGGAGGCTCCTACGAGTACTGTAAGTTTGTACGCATGAAGCAGCAGGAAATAGAGTGATCCACAGTGAATCAGATCCAATGTTTTCAAAATCAGATCAGTCTTCGTTTCTTCCGGTTGAACCAGCCTGAAACTTTGTTTGAAAACCAAACCTGCGGTGGTCCTGCAATGGTCTAAGTTGGTACACATGAATGAAACAGTATCAAGATCAAGCGATCCACAGTGTTTGAAAACTATACCTAGCGGTGGTCCTGCAATGCCGAGGACCCTGATCTGTTATCATCTGGTCTACCACCACCACGATAAGCCCATAGATACCAGGCAACAGCAGCATCTCCTCTGCCATTCGTGGCCATGGCTACCACTGGTAACTGTGGAGGAGCTGCTTGTCCTCCAGTGAGGGGCCCCTTTGGCCTTTAAGATAAAGGAGTAATTGACTTGACAAAGTTTAGGACAGAGTGACTGAGTGGATGAACATGATATGATTCATTGCATGGAGAATTTATTCACCACATTTTTCCAAACTTTTTTTTATCATAAGGCCTCTTCTGCTTTAGAATCTATTTGTGACTTTAGTTTCCTTTCACTGCTCCATAACATGTTGATCTTCCACACTCCTTTTGTGGTAAGTTTCAGAGGTCAGTAGTCTTTCCCAAGACGATCGATGATGATGACGGTGCATTTAGATATAGATAGTTCCCTTTTCAGTATGCTATTCTCGTCCTACCGAACAGATTTTTAGATAGTTCTTTATGTATTAGGTGAAGATTGAACTAGTATTCCATTGTGTCTTGTTCTTCAATGAAGGAGATGTTACAGCAATATTGATCTGGAAGGACAATGATACCGGGACAAGGACGAGAAAGAAGAGGAGATCTCTGTTACACAAACACCATTGAAACAATTGTATCATCAATTCTTTTTCACCAAGTGCTCTGAAGATGGCCTCTCCAGCCTTCCAACCACTACGCTCTTGAAACTAAACCCCTCTTCTTCGACATGACAACAAGAATTCACCTCACTCAAAGGCTGCCTCCTCCTTGACTCCTCTATTCTACCTTGACACGACCAACGCTTTGCCATAGAGGATTGTGTGCATGCCATAAACTTGGGCGAGCTCGCCACGCTCTTTGCCCGAACATATCCACCTCCATTGCCACAAACGTTCATGTACTTGGGCGTGTTGTGTGCGGTGGCAGGCAATCGGCCTCCTTTCGTGTTCTCCGCGTACCAGCAGCATTCACAATCATTCTCTTGGTGGTAGTTTTTTCGGTTTGGGATTGCGATTCGACGTGGAACCGGTGAGCGGAATGCAAGAAGTTGAGAGTCATGATCCGTAAGGCCAAGAGCAGCGGAGCGTCTCGCGTGGTATGCATTGAGATCAATCTCGACAGTCTTCGAGGAGCTGTCGAAGCTCGAGGATAGGCGTTCCTGCGACGGAACCAAACGAACCGAGGCAGATGAGCTCAAAGCGACGTCGACAATGTTAAATTTGTGCTAGAGGCGTGGACCGCGAGACTTACTAAGGATCTTCGAGCTCGAATGGTAGTGGCTTGAGCTCTAGCAAGAGCTTCCATCCTGCGAAGAGTCGTCACTGCCTGTTTACGTATCAGATGGCCTCTCACTAAAGCTTGCAGCTTGATCAACGCTTTGAGCGCTTTCAGTGCCTTCCGCGCCTTAAAATAATTTATATAAATATATTTTATATTCATATTCATATTTGACACTATAGAGGAGGAGAGAGTTAATTACCAGGAATCCCCTGAACGCTGTTTGGATTACGACCGCCGCCGCACGTAGCGTCGTCCCGTGGCCGTCCGCCAGGAGCCCCGCGGCGGCCACCGCGACGTTGGAGGAGCATTTCGCCCAGCAAGCTGGTGCAGGATTCCGGCGGGTGGCGGAGGGTAGGCGCTCCCTTGGCCGCCAGAAGCTCCATCTCCTCTTCTCCGTGGCTTCCTCCTGGCCGCCGGGGGCCTTCGCCTCCCTGCCGCTCCACAGCCGCCGGAGCCACCGACTCATGTCCGATTCCGGCGAGCAGAGGAAGTGTAGGGGAACAGAATTGCGACGAGGAGGGAGCCGATTGCGCTGATATAGAGGGAACGAGAGAGAGAAGGTAAGATGATGCTTCGTGGAACGGCTGACGATGGCAGATAAAGATTACTGCGGTGAAAGCAACAAATGGAATGGAAACAAAAGACGGCAACAGTGACAGCATGGCATTCTGCATTCAATCCCCCACCACACACTCTTTTTCTTTTTGCAGTTTCATCAGCCAAACCGGCTGATCTGGTCCGAATGAACCGGATCGAAACCCGATTACTCAGTCGGAGTGGAACAATCGGATGGTCGAGCCAAGTCAGTTGCACTCCAATCTCCAAGTTGAGTTAGCTGAACCGGTTCATCGGATCCTATCGGATGAAGTGGATAAAAATAGGTGAGATTTATGGGAAAAAGTTACTGGTGTTTAGCGTTTATGGGAGATTCCCCAGTACGATGAAGTGGGACTTTGGATGGGAGGGTGTGGGCCTTATCGTACAATGACAACTTGATAATGATGGGGAATAGGATTCTAAACGAATCCGTATGGCCTATTTATCCTCTTGGGATAAGAGGGAAACTTAAATTTCAAAAAATCCTTTCTATTTTGGTTAGACAGTCGTCGACCCGAGAAAAGAAGAGAACAGTCGACCGAGAAGAGAAGAGATGCACGAGGTATAAAGGATTAGCAACAAAGAGTGAGTGTGGAGAACAGTGTCAGCTAGGGTTAATGATAGAGTGAAACTATGGCAGAAATTTTCGTTTCTGAGAATTGTCAGTTACAAGAAATCTATCTAATGTTTTTGAGAACAGGAGCAAACTAAGCAGAAATCTTCAGAATGTGGACAACGATTACCGCAAATTCGTGAGGCACGGAAAGACCCAACTCTGTAGGAAATGTGAAACAATAAACATCAATTCTTGTCTTGTAAATGATAATAAACTGAAGAAAAGAAACATGAATTGAGAAAAGGAATAATTAACTGATGATCTTCCAAGGAAGATAAGATGGCAAAATTTTATCAGTTTGAAGGGTTTTTTTTTTTTACTTTATATCTTTTTCCTTTCATATTTCACTTATCAACTTTGTTAATCCTGTTTCATATATGTTGTAGTGCAGAAACAGACAGAAACAAGCATACTGTTTAATGGACATTTTTGTACAGGTTTCAGATTTTTAACAAATAGTCATATTGTAGCAGACAGTGTTATTATATTCAATTATCAAGGAAATAATCACTGGAGATGTAACATAAATACAAAGGAAATTTAGTTTAGTAGAAAAAGAAGAAAAAACAAGGAAGGAAGGAAAGATCACATAAGGAATTCATTTCTTTTGTGTCACTTTTTTCCAGCTAGTGTTTAATGAAAAATAATCATAGTTAACGAAAATTTTATGTGGGCATTTTAGGGGGAAAATGACTTCCTCTAGCCTAACCATCTATCCTCTACTCTCATCCTCGAGATCCCCTAAACCCTCCATTGATTGTGAGCCCCACCTTTGCCTTTCGTAGTTGACTACGAACCCACCTGCCCTTTGTCATCATCTGTAAGCCCCATCTACCCTTGTTGTCATCCATGAGCCCCCCTCGCCCTTCTTCCTCTATCACAAGGCCCCATGCCATTGCCGTGTGACATCATATGCAAGCCACCCTCTGTTATGCTACAGCAACACAAACTTGAACACTACTGCACCGTCATCTCAAACTCTCCATCATCCAGGTTAAGAATAAGAAGCACTTCTGTCTCAAACACAAGTACAAGGGGTAATTGAAGCAACCGTAAAGTCACCCCTTTCACATTTATTTGATTCACTCGATTACTCACTCTGTACTAAAAAGCCACATCTTACTCTTTGTTTGTTTCTCCTTAGTAATGAATTATCATATCTGTCTCACAAGATCTTCTAATGTGTTTTTTTAACTTTAGTGAATATGGAGGAAAAAAAAAAAACTTGTTTCCAAAAAAATGAGTACAGAATCTTGTAAAAAATTACAGTCCAGCCTCATTTCAGCCATGCTACTTAGTACATACTACAACACCACTTTACTACGTTTCCAATGTTCACAAAATTTTCACCCTCTTTTCTTACTCAAATTCCTATCTGCCATTTCATTTTTATGTGCAATTTTTTACAGGAAGTAACAATAATGCAGTGCTGCTCGATCGAGCTTATTTCTCCCTACTAATCGGCAACCTTGAGGACATTTCCAGATTTGTGCACCAAAACAATGTGCTGAGTTTGAAGAAGATAATAAGTGCCCTAGCTGTATCAAGTTGGCCTACAGAATAATAGCAGAAGTTGGCCTATGAACAATCAGATGTTCTTAGCGCTCTAGCAGCCTCTCAGTCAATGTTATCACACATGAATTCCATGAAAAGAATATTCATGATGTGCATGCTTTTGCAGCGTAAAGCAATCTCATATTTCCTAGACATATCGACTGATTCAAGGAAGCCTGAAGAAAAGGAAGGAGAAATCACAAACTTGCTCTCACAGCCTAAATGCTTTCTCGGTTCTAGAATGCTAACTAATTCAGCAAAGTTTGAAATTGGTCATTTGTTTGATCTTTTCCACTACATAATCCAAGAATTTTCAATATCGACTGGCATAAAAGAAACTGAAATGCATTGAATAATGGGGCAAGCACCAAAACATGGAAAGAAATCGAGAAACAAATGGCTGCTTACTCATGACTTGCTCAGCTACTGATCTGCTGCGAGACTCCGAGGGCTTAACACTCACACGTGGTGAACCAACTGCTCGCATCACATCCGTCAGATTCCAAAATGGACGGTCCAGATTTCACGAACTGGAAAAGCTGAGTGAGCACTATCACATACATATATATTTTCAAGATTTAAATGCATTCAATTCCAATTTTTATTTTGATTCTTCTTCTCCATGAACAAAGTAAAACATCTGTAAGGCGACTAATCACCCACAAACAGGACAATTAACTCAAAATAATACACTTGTTTGAGGAATATACTTACAAAACAAGTTCTGTGGCTAAACCCACAACTAAACCTAAAACGGCACCAGCTATAACTTGAATCTCTGTATGCCCAACTGATTCATTCAATTCGCTGCGACTGTACTGTTTCGTATGAATTGGTTCTTTAGTGTCCACTTTTGAAATCTTCGACTCATTGGATGTGGTTGCAAGTCTTTGGAATGTGTAAGAATCTGAACTGGATCCATAAGCATCTTCCTTGTCGGAAATGGAGAGAACAGGCGATTTTTCCTTGCTGTTTATGGAGGAACTTGTAAGTCTGTTGTTTCCGCAGTCATCCTCTGTATGGGATTTTTGAATCCTATTAAGGATCTTGGCATGAATGCCCACCTCTCTCCTAACACCCTGAGTATGATGACAGAAGTGAGATATCATCCTTCAGTGGTTATCAGATTTAAGGAATTAATTTTCAGCACTTAACGAAATGAAACAAACATCGTCAAATAGCAGGAACCAGAGAATAACTGAGCATATAAGATAAGACACTAGTTATTTGCGGTATGCAATTGGTGTGACTGACCAAACTTGTCATCACTGTGAGTTTGACATCTAAATAAGCCCTCAAATCTAAAGCAACATGTGGAGTTGTTTCTACTTTGGGAAAAGTATGGAAATCATTTGTATCTGATCTCAGAGAGAGCAGAAGCTGAGTTCGAGCTAAATAACTCTTTCATGCAGCAAGAAGCATAGAACAAAAGCTTGAAAATTCTTTCAATAACCAAGCTTTGACACAGTGGGTCTTGCTTGGCACGGGTTGGATCTTTCTTGGTTATGATGAAACCGAGTAGAAACATGAATATAATTAGACAAAGAAGTTAATAAATTGTGTAAATATTAACTTGTCCAAACTGACAAAAAAGAATTATTACAACAAATATATCATTAGATTGAAAAATAATCTTTCACATGCGCCCATTATATTGATTATTGGTTCATTGGCGAGTATAGAATATATGAGAATGGCTAAGAGTGCATATAGGTTTCGTTCAAGTGCAACAAAAAACAAGTATTTTTCTTTAATAGAATAAAATAAAGTTTAAAAAAACAGAGACTAAAGAAACCTATACATTGGTGCAGAAAATTGATTAATAAAGGAATATGAAACCTAAAATATAATGATAAATTCAGGAGAAAGTTTCCGATACAGAGGAGTTGCATCTGCAGTATGTGTCATCTACTATTCAGTTTCCATTTTCCAAGCAAAATAATTGGAAACTTAAAAAGAAAAGCACAAATATTTATCACTAACTCTCTGGCACAATTCGCCTCTAATACATCCAAAGGTGTCAATAAATTTTAATGATATATTATTTGTTTTACATTTCTTTTTTATTATCAAGTTCTATTTTCTGAAAAGAAAAAAGAAAACTGAGATCAGACAACTTTCACGAACCAGACTCATTGCTTTCACAAGCTCTGCCATGGATTGTGTTCATCACACAAGATTTCTTCTAGAAGCGCAGGAGACGGATATGGCAAACAAACTAATTAAATTGTTCTAGCCCATGGCAATGACAGAATAAACCATTAGAAGTTTGTAGGATTATCAGTTGCTTCACTCAAACCAATTCTAACTTTCAGACAATAGTATTAAACTATATTCCTGGATGATAAATATGGCTAACACGCTTCCAAAGAAAAAACATTTCCCAGTTTTATACAAAGTCAACTCACAAGAATAGAGTTTAATTGCAAATTACCATCACAGAAACCAAACAGGAAAACTAGTTTACCTGAGCATCGTACATAACTAGAGCAGCAAATACGACAGACATGCCAAAGATGGCGTCGGAGAATCCCCTACACAGATAAGTTAGTACACTTACAATTGCAAGACCTTGAAGGCTTGAAGGGAATAACAATAACTACACACTGGGGAATTTCATCAAACAATTTTACATGCTTACCTCTCCAGCCCAAGCAAAGTAGCCGCAGCAGTAACGGCCTAGAAAAATCCAAGCATAATTGACTAAAATTCCATCGTTCAACCTCACAAATTGCAAAATAAGCGGAAAATAGAGAAGCGACGGCCTAAAAAAAAAGAAACATTTCTGACAGAGGAATGAGTAGACGGCATGCCTCCCGACCGAATCGCCGCTCTGAGGTCGATGCCCTTCCCCCCCATCGCAGAGGTGAGCGGCTTGGCGAGTTGCCCAATGGTACCAGCGACCGCGGCCGCCACCAACACCTACAAGAAGCAGAAACAACACACAAAGAGTTCGCTTTTTTATTCTGAAATCTTCCTAGTAGTATGCTGTAGTACCTTGTTGCGGGCAAGGTCGGCGAGGTCGTCGACTCCCAGAGGAAGAGAAGAGACGACGGCGATGCGCATAGCCGCCGTCTTGGTTAGTCTTTGCGGAACAAACGACGGTGGATTCTGGGGACGGAAGCGGGAGGAGAGAGCAGACGGGGGAAGGGAGGCGGAGGAGCTCCAGTGGAAGCTCATGGTCCAAGTAGCTCGGGTCGGGTTGCGCGAGATTTGATGGTAAAGCGGCATCCGTTGATTTATTGGTTTGATGAAATTTCAATTTGCCCCCATAATTATTCAAATTTTTTGGTTCGACCTCTATAGTTTGTAAAATCATTTTTTTCTAAGGAGTAAAATGATATTTTCCAACCTACTTAGGCTGTAAGTGAAAATGTCGAAAGCGTCACAGGGCAAAGGGAAAATGCCTCTAGTAGTTTAACTTTGATAACCTTTTATATTAACGAGTAGATTTTCTAAAAAGATTTAACTAATCTTACATCATATAAAATTATTTTAAATTCAAGCACTCGAGCAATACAATTTAATAATAATAGCATCACATATAATCTTGCAGTCGATTAATAAATTGAGTCATTAACAAAAGCCATCATGTCACAATAGAAAAATATTGATCCAAGTTCGGACCTCAAATTGTTGCTACAAATGCACTGGTTTAAACCATGTGACCACTCATGCACTCTGAGATAGATCAAACTCCAGCTCCATATTATTCGTAGGAGTGAACTCCCAAATTTCATAAAACAAAATCAGAGGCAACCACCCAACTGCAACAAAATAAACAGGTTTTTAAGGATCAGATAAGATTTTTTGAACTTGATCAAACAGTCGGCGATATCAGATATGAAGTTCATGTTTAAAACTTTCATAGTCACACAATATAACAATAACATATACATTCAAAGAATGATCGAGATATCATAATATGGCAGTTTCTCACATGCTTGGATTTGTACAAAGCGAAACTGACCGTGCCTGAAAGATTGTACCAGTCCACCAGAAGAATATAAAATAAACATTCCTAAATCAGTGATTATTTTACACATAAATAATAACCTCAATTTTTATGTAATATCAGTACATAGGTTAGCAGCCTAGAGGATCAAAATAAATATGTTAGGACTGACCCAGAACAAACAAAGACTACCCAGAAAGGTTCTTTGAAAACACCAACATACATTAATTTAGAGACAAAATTGAGTAATATGCTTTGCGTTAATATGGAAATGTAACAATGGATTTATCATCTTTATCTTCTTTTTTTCCCTTTTTTGTATTCTATACATAAATTTTTTATACATAGAGTGGAAGGTTTATTTAATAGAGTAAGACAAAATGAATAAAAAGAAAATTAACTAATGTATCGATCGTTGAAAAAGTATTTGTTTCCCGAAGGTAGGAGTAATCCTCCCATTGCGCATTGGTAATTATCGAGTATAGAATAGATCCTAATTTATTTATCATAGATTGTTGATAGTAACACTACTGTATCAAGTGTGAATGTGGAAAGCCATTTCACATACCAGGATAGCCTCAATCTCACTATCTGAGACTGGTGTGCGTTTTGGTAAAAGTGAAGCCTTTCCGCCTACAGCAGTGTTGGACGGAGGGGCGGGAACATTTGAACGAAATCTATAACTCGGACTATCACCGGATGAGGACGCAGCCTTTGGCTGGGACTCAATTCCTGAACATGCAACAACGTTAAATTACCACAGGAAAGTAACGATGGAAAATGAAGGCTCCAAATATCAGCAACTAAATAACCCAAAGAGGTTCAGGACAAGTTAAAATTTGATGATAACATGAAAATCCTAAAGATGATTCTGAACAAAAGACCGAATTAACAAAAAAAATTTGCAATGGCATATGTTTTATCAAATGAGCATATGTCAAACAAACTTCAAAATGTTTACATCTGAAAGTCTAATAGATCATTCTCAGCCTACTTTAAATAACCAGTTTAGCTTATGCTGGCAAGCTTTTCCTTACTAGAGTGGAAGTCATTTGATTACCAAAAGCATTCATCAAATAACTTTATTAAAACCGTTCATATTTATGTTTCAATGTATCAAAAAAAGATACACAAAAGAAAACACAAATACATTATGTCTTTTGTAAGAAAGTGCCTCTTATACATGTGAGATATCTTCTTCTCACATGAAAAAATATTAAATAATATATTATTCTAGTATATAACATCCTGGTCGATCAATTGTTTCCTTTCTAAGATAATCGAATTTTGCATGCCCTTCTTATCCATCACCTTTATAACAATTTAATACCTAGATTGTGAAGGGGTACTCACTTTGAATCCCACTGACACTTAGAATGGTTTGCATAAGGTAGGTAGGAGGTAAGCATATTTAATCCCAAAAATCAAGGATACTAGACAAAAAATATTGTTCATGAGCTATAGCTAGACAATGAATGTGAAAGACTTTTCAAGCAGATCAGTATGATAACATTAACAAAATAAGGAACTGCCATTCAATATGTACACATATTTCAAATAAGTCCATAAAATTATTAGTTGTAGTGCTAAAGCCTTACCATATACCAGTTAGAATAGGCACGTGTAAGGCTTGACAATTAGACTAGTTAAACAATCACAAATAGCAAATGAGTAGAGTTAAAGAGTCATATGATGGTTTTCAATACCCATAATTAGTTGGACCAATAACTAGTGGCCACTTTTACCCGGACTGACAGTATGGCAAAAGTGATTATGTCGTACAATCACTTTCCTTTGGAGTTGGAAAATTTTACTAATAATCGTTCTTTCTCTCCTCGTCTACACATGACTATCAAGATGTTGTTTCCTTTTGTAGTAATATAATTTTTTATCATGTTCATACAAAGTGGAGAGAACATCATCTGTCATAAGCATAAAGCACATGCCACGAAACCAAACTAACGATCATATCAACAAAAGCCTAGCAGGGCATATAACAAGTGATAGAATTGATGCTTGTAGTTTTGTATTAGTGTTATTGCATTTGGAAAATAGAATCAAAGCAAGTCTTTCCTCTGTATCAATATTGTTTCTGCTAATTACAATTATGACTTGCAATTTGTTTGCTAACTGTTTAACCCATGAAGTTATGCCGGCCTAAGATCATGTAGTCAATTTCCACGTTGCTTTTCTCCCCAAGTAAACACTAAAGAGTTCAACTAAGTTCACATTCATAGCATTAACCAAAATATCCAAGGCAAATTAATGTGAACGATAAAATTGCAAAAGTTATCCACTAACACAACTATTGAATTTTCGCTATGCAGAACAAATTATCAGATCTGACAAGAAAAGTAAACCGAAAAAAAAAACAAATCTAGAGAAGATAAAAGACATATAGATACTTGATTTGAGGAAGGCCATCTCATCAGACGGTGAAGAAGATCCTACAAAAAGAACCAAAGTAACAAAAAAGAGGTTTATTTGGAAACCCTAGAAAGTCAAAGACCAACGGGGAAACGGAAGAACCTGCGGGTGCGGGCTTGACAGGAAGATGCCTCTGCGGGAACTTGATCAAGGGAATTCTCCTCATTGCAAATCGTTCCAGCTCTTGATCGCTCCCGTTCTCTCTTCTGGAACACAACAAGGGTTCTCTAGTCGGCGGCTTTTCCGTACGGTTATATATCGACCTGATTAAAAGGATATATCGACTTTTTGCCACTGATTAAAAGGATATCAAATTATGAGTGAAACACTATTTTAATAATTTTTAAATAAATAATACCTTTTAATGATACGAATAATGTGTTACAAAATTGAGCATAAATTTAAAATCTTTTTCTTTTACTCTTTGAACTATTTTTTATTAAAAAAAATATTTTTTTGAATCGTACCATCCCTAATGCACTTTCACAAACTAAGTAGAATAAAAGATCGATTAATTTGATTAATCGATGAACTCATGAATTCAATTTTTTTTTCTTT
Source organism: Kaempferia elegans (assembly GCA_037974815.1). NCBI lineage: Eukaryota > Viridiplantae > Streptophyta > Magnoliopsida > Zingiberales > Zingiberaceae > Kaempferia > Kaempferia elegans. The sequence goes on along the minus strand of JBBPFQ010000107.1, from coordinate 4,058,258 downwards.
AAAATGTCACTTATTTCACCAAATCAGTGTCGATTTTAAAATTTTAAATTCTATTAAATCAAAAAAATAATTAACAGCTATATTATTAGCAGTTAATTACTATAATAATTGATTATGCAAATCATTACTCGATTACTAAGCTTAAAAAATTGAATTGATTGTTTACCATCGATGGTTCGATGGTTCAAGTATGTCAATCATCAATCAATTATGAAAAATATCAATTGATTAATAATAAAAAAAAGTTAATTATTTTGATTTACAAATTAATCAATTTGATTTATTTCATTTTTATTGAAAAGTTTAATAATAGGTAAAAAAATGAATGGTATTTCAATTTAAATAGATCAGTCAGGTTAATTATTAACTGACTGCTTACTCTAAAATATAATAAATTTTAAAAGATGAATTTCACATTCCCGTCCACATCTCACACACAAGTACAGACTCAAATCTAGAGCAAAAGAAACAGTTAACAAAGGGTAAAAGCATATCACCTTCTCCCTATCTGCTTCACTTGCGTACCACAAGTTCACATCTCAATTCACTATGTATGAAATTCTATGATGTCCCTGGCGCAAGCGAATTCTTTCTCTCTAATAATATAAATTTTTATGTTCGCACAAAGTGACAAAGGAGCCCATATCCTCTAGTCCCAAATTCCTGACTCCCTCCGATCCCAAATCATGAAGACTGTTGGATCAGATCAAGGAGAGACCAAATCATGGATCATGATATGAACCAATAGCCCTCCTGATTTGGACTAGGAAGGGACCAAGTAAAGGAGACTAGAGAATCTGGGCTCCATACAAAGTGGACAGAATTAGAAGTGAGGTGGTTACAAACATCAAAGAGCAAAAAATCAATGCTCTCATTCGCTAAGTTCACATTCATACCATGAACCAAAAATATCTAAGACAAACTAATGTGAATGATAAATTATAAAGTTTTCCACTAACAAAAATTAAATTTCCCCTATGTAGAGCAAATTATTTTTATTTTCGATCCATTTAACTAATGATTAGTTTGTTCAATTTCTGTAAAAAAAAAAATCAATCCGTTTGGTTAGTAAAAAAAATTGATTAATTTGATTTTAGTTTAAAAACTTGATTAATGTATTGTCATGCGCAACGCACGTGAATTAAATTTAATCAAATATTTCTATGAAAATAGGGGAGATATTTGTTAGGATCCTTTGCCGGCTAGAGGAGGTGATTAACAACTCACTTACTTTCGTTGCTTTTTACGTTGTTAGTGCACAATAGAAAACAAAACACACAAACTAACTAGAAGAAAACTAAATCTAAAACAAACAACCCTAATGACACATCGATGTACATGATTTAGAGATGACACTCCTACTCCACGGTTATCCATAAAATGGACGATCTCGATCTGTCGGTGGATGATTCTCTAAAACGCTCCGGCTAGCTCGTGTAGCTCCTTAGATGGAGAAACCTTGCCATAAACACCAACAATGCACTCGAGTTTGAAAAGACTACTAAAAGGGTTAAGCACCTCTACTTTGTTAATCTTGCTCAAAGTTCTAGAGCTCTCTTAAATAAAGCTCGTATGGAAACACTCAAGTGTGTTTTCCGCCACCAATCAACTGGTATATTTACCAGTGGGCTGGTCCTCAATAGAATTCCACCGTTACATCCCAATTGTTCGATACCAGTCAACTGGTGTCAGGACCAATCGACTGTTCCACAAGACTTGATCGAACAGAAACATTATGTTCGCTCTCAGTCGACTGACCAGTCGATCGAGTTTTAAATTTTTTATTTACTACTATAATACGATCAATCAACTGTTATTGTTCAATTATCGATGTAGTAGAAACACTGTAGTAGTTTTGAAAATACTATTTATATCGAATTTCCTTACGCCAAGGGACCCTAATGTTTCCGAAACTTCCTCGTATGATTAGTAAAGGTCAATCCCGACTTACTAGGACTTCATCCTTACCTAGTTTCTAATGGATTTCAACCTACTATGACTTTACTCACTTATCATCCAACAACATTGACCATCCAAGGATTATCATCTCATGCTTAACATCTGTCAACCTTAATATGTCAGAACTTTGTTATTGTTTAACATCTTGTCCTCCTTCGATTCAGAAACACTATATTCCATGATTGCGCTCCTCATTTGGAGGAAAATTTTTGTAAATACACCGTAGCTGGGATTGAACTTTGGATGTTAGGTGGCAGCTTAATATCCG
>JBBPFQ010000107.1:4028794-4047004 GCA_037974815.1 Kaempferia elegans | reverse complement strand
TCGTTTTTTCACACAACTTGCATTTAATTTTATTGAGGATCTTAGGATCAATCAACATCTCAAACTCTCATATGATGTCATTTGACTTTCTGCTAAAAATCTCGGATTCGATTTGAGTGATGGATGTTGTCTAAGATGGATTACTTGCCATTGTAATTGTGATGACCTGAAAAATGATTTAAGAATAAATTTAGGATATAAATCAATAAAAAAAATATTATCAGGAAATAGAATATAAATGTGATTTATAAGAATTGATAAAGTTTATTATAAATTTTTAAAATTTTAATATAAAATTATGAATATAAATATGATTTATATGAATTAATACGATTTATTAAATTTTTTAAATTTTAAATATAAAATATCAGAATATAAATTAATTAATAACATTTATTAGAATTTTAAATTTTAAATATATTTTTTATAATTTATTGGGATACTTTAATTCGGGTGTATAAAAAGTCTATTTGAATTACCTTATTTAAGTGAAGAATTTTTGAATTAATTAAATAATAATTAAATAAAAAAAGAAAGAAAAAAAAATTTGCGACATTGCAGTTGTTGCAGGCGTTCGACGCGACTGCGTCGAACTCCGCCGACGGCAGATGCATCCGGGGTCGCTGGAGGCATCGTCGGAAACTTCCAGCGATGCTAGAAGCTTCGAGGATGCGTCCAGCGCTAGCATCGCTAGGCGCTGGACACGTCCCGTGACACTTCTGACGCAGCTGGAAGCCTCCGGTGAAGCGTCCAGTGCCACTGGAAGCTTCCGGCGACGCGTCCGACGCCGCCGGATGTGTCCCGTGATGCCGAAAGTGATGCCGGAAGTGTCGCGGGAGGTAAAAACAAAAAACAAATTCTATACATGAATTTTAAAACTCACCTGGAGGCTGGAGCACTTCTGGAGGAGGCAAGAGGAGGAAGAAGCAGTCGAGTAGTCTAAACGGCGTGAGGAGATTAAGGATTTAGGGTTTAAATGACAAAAAAAAAACAAAATCGCGGAATTTCCACAACGCCCAACGGTGCCCAGCGCCGCCTAGGCGGCTGGACCGCCTAGGCCGGCTGACCAACACCTTTCCGGTGCGAGTGCCGGTCGCCAAGTGCCTAGGCGGCTGCCTAGAGCGATATTTAGAACACTAGTACAAGCCATTTGCTTTTCTAGGAAAGACTTATTTTGTCGACCAACCTGACACGTTTATGCTTCAGTCCTGTGCTTGATGGTGCAATTGAGATCATTAGTTTGACTATGCTAAACTATGAAAGCTAATTGCTTCTGTATCTTTTGTCGTGAAAAAATCTCCAAAACGATGCTGTGTAAATACTAAAAGTATTAGATGACATTGTTGAACAGGCATTATTTTGCCAACTAAGACATTCTTAACATTTAAATAATCTTGGTTTTTGTGGGTTCAACTAATTGGCATCTGCTGTTTTTTTGGTACCAGATAGACATTGAATGACTAATTCATAATTGTATGTATAGAATCATGTGACAATATGCCATTAAGCATGATGATGATACCTTTGTGATATTTATCCATCTTATGCTTATACTTCCTGTATCATTTTGCTTGATGAATCAAATCTTGAGCTTCACCCTTCTCTTTCTGTTCCCTCAGTTTATGTTAAATACAATTTCTATCTTTATTTAGGTCTCATAAATAGGGAGCTAACTGTTGTTATTCTGCAGAACGTGGCCTATGACTTGCTTCATGAATTAATTAGTTCACGAGACCTAAATTCATGTAAGTGCACCACTATGTTTGCTTAGTATTTAACTCTTAATGATATTCAATTAGTTTGGAATTGACCTCATAAAGTGCGTGCTCCTTGACCAGACCTTAAAATTAACTAGAGTTCATGTTTGATGTTTGATTTTTCTTTTTTCATGTAGACCTTTCTAAATTGATCTTAGTCAGAGACTCAGAATTTGGTTTTGCATGTGAAATTACAGTTGATTTGTCTCTTTGATATATGGAAAATTTGAAGTAAGCTCCCATTTCAGTGAAGGTAGGTTTTGAAACTATGACCATGTCTATCACTTCCATGGTTTCACCACTTTAGTATAAAGCATCTTCAAATATTTACAGTTAATTGTTGTAACCTGTAACTCTTTCCATTACACAATTTGGTGAACCATGGTAGACTATTTCATTAAAAAAAATGGCATTCATGCTACAAGATTAGGATATTGAAGATTGAAGATACAGGCATCGAGCCAAGGACATGAAGTGAAATTTTTGAGCTTCCATCAAAATATGAGCTATGAGTAGATTAATCTAGAATGCAAGAAAGTTTCACTTCTGTTACTTGCTGAGACTTAATGCTAAATAATTTCTATGTAGATTCTCAAAATAATCTTTTGTAAGCAAGATTAAATTATGTGGCAAATATGGTTTTTGCATCTACCACCTCAAGCTCCTTGTATTTCAGAGGCTGTCTTTCATTACATTTTCTTGCTGTTGTATGCCTTATGTTACATCAGCCTTGCATAAATTCAGTGTCTATTGTTCTTGATCAGTATGTCTTAATGGTTAATCCACTCGACATTGTTCTTCAATGCAGCTGCAGATTTTGCACAGGAAGCAAGCTATGTGGATCCATGTACTCCTAAAGGATATTTGTACAATTTGGAATCACAAACGTTTTTTTCTGGCCTTATTAATTCAAAGTCCAAACTTAGATCTGCCTATGCTGTTGGTAACTTCTCCAAGTGTAGAATGGCTGCACTGAAGCTTCTAGCGAAGGAAAATGGTATCCACTAGCTAGTCACTTCTACTCAAGAAAATATTTCATCATTAACTTATTGTTTTTTTTTTTTTCATCTTTAACCTAAACCTTTCGCATTAATCTAGATAATTCCCTCACTCCAATCATCTAGATACTTCCTTGCACTGTGGAATATAACAAAAATAATAGCTTATGAATTAACAACAATATCCAAGACCATGTGTGTTTGAAATCCTTGGTCAGTTGGTTTCTGTGAGATTTTATCACCACATGATTTTTGATTCTACAAATATGCCATAAAATTCCATCAAGGAATGGGAAGGTCTGACAGTCCCATCAGCCACATATTCTAGAATTAAACATTGTATTCCTATTCTACTTTCTAAGTTCCAATATACTTCCAGTGTTATATACTTTTTCACAGCTATATGAAGCATCATGACCCAATATGTGTTGATTATCTCAAAGTAATTTTCTTGAATTTACTATTACATTTACTGGGATAATTTCCATGGATTCCTGAATCTAATAGTGAATGCACCTTCGCACTAGTTATATTTTTATTTTCTTATTTAATGGTATTCATTTGTCTTTTGGAAGAGTAAGTTTATGGTATTCTAAGTACTTTGATGTTAACCACTTGAAAGGTGAAATTTATGCCTCAGAATTTGGATATTCGGGTGGACATGGCTTTTTGGGTTGACTCAAAAAGTGAAGATTATAACTTAAATTCTATGATGATGTAATAAATGAAAACAAATGAATTGATAGCATTTCATATAAAAAAACCTATGTAAAAGCCACTGGCACATTAAAATTTAATCAGTTTTCTTTTAAATAAAACTTGGATAGGGTCCACAAATAATGGATTCTCTACTTGCTCATAAGAATTCATCCGGACTCGGTGTTTAGAATTCACATGTGCTATATATGCAAAGATATCAAAGGAAAAGCATATCAATGCCTTTTTTGTTTTTGTCCAACTATTTTGTTTTTTGATGTGTCTGTTTCTATTCATGCATGCACAGTGGATATTATAGGAAAAGAGAGTTATTCATTTTATGTTCTCTACAGAAAAATCCTTGGATCAACACTGTCGTTCAGGACTTAAATTTATACCTAAGCTTGAAGGTAGATTTTTTGCAACCGAGAATCTCTTCTACACTTCAAAGGTCAGTTGATTCAATTTCAAGAAGTTTCAGAAGTTAATCAAGAATTTGTTTTCCAATCACAATAATAGTCACACCCTGGACCAATTTACTCCTTAGGCAAAGGGTAGATACAATTCAAGGAATAACATGAGCTAACACATAAGTGAAATCTGACTGAATTTCAACATCTCCCTGGTAACGTGCTTAAACTTGAATACAAAAAAGTGCATGCTTGCCACATTATCAAAAAAACATTCACAAGGAATAGATATAAAAGTCATAACAATACCACAATATCAGTTTATGGTATTGAAAATGGGTAAAGTCAAACAATATCCATGACTGTCATACACAGGGCCTTGGTCAAAACCAATAGAATCCAACATAAAACATTTTATGAGAGCAAATATATCTAATAGTAGTGGCAATACAGCACACACAAAAGAAAAACCATTCACATAATCACTCAAAAGTATGGTCTAAAATGTGAGTAGATAGCTCTATATCATACGAGTCACCCCTCGGAGCTAGTTATAGACGAGCACCGCCTTCTGCCTAAGAATACAAAACCAATGAGTCAATATCAAGAAGAAAAATATATAAGAACAAGCTATATACTAATAAAAAAACATGTAATACTAAATACTAAGAGAATAGGATTCTTCTAGCTTCAGATAGGCTATCAACTTTGATCACTAAATAATCAATAAAGTACATGTTTGGTAGCATGATATTGTACGTGTGCTGGATTTCTATATGACCTGTATAATCAAGTCAACCCATCAATAGTGTGTGTGTATATAGGGTTGACTCAAGGTTCCATGAGGCCCTAGGCAAAAAAAAAAAAACCTTTAATATATATATTTTTTTAAGTTAAAATTTTTCCTTACCCATTTTCATTCGGACTTGGGACCAACAATGATAGGTTTAATTTGGTATAACAATGACAGGTTAATAAAAATCATTAACCTGTTAGCTTTTTTGGATAATATATCCAGAATCATATTTTTTAGCGGACATATTTATATTAAAATAATAATAAAAAAGAAAATATAAGTCTCTATTATTTTATCAAAATAAAATTATTTAGAATTAAATGAACAATAAAGCTTGATTTACACCGTTTAGTTTTAATTTGATGATATTTCAAAGTTCGACTATTACCTGCACAAATATAATAAGAAAATAAGAAAATATTAAATTTGATTTGAATCAATTAATTTAAGTAGTATATAATAAACTGCACTTAACTAGATAAGTGCACTTAAAAAGTATTAAAAATCTATAAATCATATTTTATAATTTTTAAGTGCATAAATCAGATTTGTGATGGTAGTAATTTGCTTACACCGAAAAAAAAAAAAAATGGGAGAAAAAAATTCTCTTACAATTGCAAATAATCTATTTTCTAACGATGTTTGGGTTCATTCCATATCCCTAATTTATTATTTATATAGAACAACAAAGAACATTTCGAGGAAGAGGAAAAGAGCGAAAAAAAATATTACCTGGTGAGGGAGGCAAAGGAAGTCTTCTAATAGAATCACCGACGAGGTGACAAGGGAGAAAAAAATGCAGATTGTAGCCGATAAGAGAATGAGTCAATGAAAATATGAGATGATTGACAATTGGCTAATTACATAATCAGATTAAAAAAATAGAATTACGTGGTAACTTTAGATAAAATTGTAGGAGAATATAATAATTATAATTAATATGGAATTGATTACCGTTGGAATGAGTACCAGAGGGGTACTGAAGCGGAAATCGAAGCGTCGTGCACAAAATTGAAGCATCAATTCTCTTAAGAGGTAAATTTTATTCATTAAATATATTTAAATTTTTTAAATAATAAAATTGGGGCCCTAGGCAAAGGCCTTAATGACCTATGCCTTAAATATACATATATGCACCAATTTTTTTTTTTTTTTTTTTTGCATTTTGAATTATTATTTTTTACTTAATACTATAATCCAACCCCTAAACCCTAAAGTCTAAATCTGATTGGTCTTAAAAAAATAATAAAAATAAAAATAAATAAATAAATTTAAATACACTAAGCACTATGGGGTGTGCAGGGTTGATACCCATTCCGTGTGGACATCAAGCTGACACCTGGTACAACACACCATGACATATACATGTGATTGACGTCAATAAATATATGAAATTGGTCATGGCAGCGCCGCTTAAAAGTTGTATAATGAAGTTAACCCACCAACAGTGCACACACACACATATATAAGCAAGCATGCTATGCAATCTATCCAACCATATATACAATGACAATCCAACTCCATGCAATAGAGTGGCAATCACATATGATAATGCATGATGGGGCTAACACCCATTCTGTGTGCACATCAGGCTGACACCTGGTACAACACACCATGACATATACAAGTGAATGACATCAATATATATATGAAATTGATTATGGCAACGCCACTTGAAAGCTTAGTTGATACCAAAAATTTTAGGGGTTAATCCTCATCAAGTTGTTTGTAATTTTTCTTGCATTGAAGATTGAAGAAACAATACGCACACATATATGAGATACAATATGGTGATATACACCTACTAAAAATATTGTGATGCAATTCAAGGCTAAAGGGAAACTTACCACACTTCTTTAGGGGATTAAACATTTATCCTAAGAACGTCTTGCTCTAAAATTAAAGTGCTTGCCTTAAAGCACAAAACATGTCTAGTCTTAATCAAGAGTCTACCAAAAGGGTTCCTATAATAATAATAGAATAGTAACCTTTATAAATAATACACTAGAATAGGAATTACCCTCAACCAAAAATGGTGAGTTCTTTAATCACAACACCTAAAAGGATGGAGTTTAAATCTTCACCTAACTCATATACTGAAAATAGATTATATGCATTTACACTTTCACTATTATTCAATAGGAACTAACTTACTTTTGGAAAATTGAGATAGTTATTAGGCTTGCATTGATAGTTGAATCTCATAAAAGGTTAGAAAATAGTTCTTGACTATGATGCCGAGAGAACATTAACAACATAATTTTGTTGCCATGCATGTAAATCACATGCAATTCTTGGCAAATTGTCTCATTTGTATGCTTAATCATTCACAAAAAAGATTTTAATGTCTTCGTGTGCACAAATGTCATCCTCTGTCTACAAGTTTCTTATTGTTTCAATGGAAGGGAAGGCAATAAGTCTACCAAGTATACAGCTATTAGGTATGCTTCTCGCACTAGAAATTCCCAAATCAAATATATATTAATGCATAACAAGTTCAAGGAAAGCAATCTTGATATTCTTCCTTGGTCTTGCCCACGAGGTCTTTTCACACCACATTAGATGTTTGATTATTCCCATTCAATGCGGAAGCATCAAGATTAAAGCACTTCTTATAGTGCTGTTACACGGATTCAAATCCCTAACCTTGAGCCGGAAACAGTTTGAATCTAGCTCACTAACCACTAGACCAAGCAAATGTTGGCTAAAGTGATCTTGATATTGAATAGCAATTATTTGATTATTTTTGGGGTCCCGCAGCTATCATGGAGCATATCACTCTTAATTCATTTTTCCTTAGGCATCCTTGTTTATGATATGAAATGATAAGTAATATTTAATAGTTCTTTGGCCTTGGGGAGACACCATCACTTTCTGATTTGATATTGGCCGGAGAAAAGTACTGCAGTGAAGATTGGTTGCAAATAAAAAATGAACATGATACTTACCACGAGGAAGATCTCTCAAGGTTTTGTTTTTCTTCAGCGTATATATTGGCACTGCTGCATGATACTCTTGGAATTGCTTTGGATGATAGAAGGTATTGGCTATGCCCATTGCTTAGTGTATCTATAAATTTGGCTATCCCCATTGCTTAGTATCTATAAATTTCGAGTACATATCTTTCTGTTTCGGCTGAAGTTTACCTACACAGAATTTGTGAACTTTTCTTCCTGAACTTGGTGCGGCTATAAATTTGGCTATCCTCATAACTTGCTTTTAATCTATATACGCTCTATGAAGCAGGATCGTCTTCACAAACCAGGTTGGTAATGTCCCGCTAGATTGGGCATTGGGCGCTTTCATAGTCAGACAAGCTTTACAACCAAGGATCGAGACATCTGATCAGGTTGCTGCAGTTTGCCATAACGAATCATGGTCATAGCTCTCTTACATTATTGCCTCCATCTTACTGATCCTCACAGCATGGTTTCTTGCTATTGCTAAAACCAAAGTTGAAGAATATATACGACTTAGAGAAAGGCCGTTATACACCGATTCTGGCTAAACGATATTTGTTAAATTACTTTCTTCCTATTTGAGATACTATTTAATTGGAAATGTGTCCACCAGTGAGGGAGATAATTTTGTATTAATTAGTTGACTTAGATTGATTTGTACGCTAGTTTACCAAATTATGATATAAAAGGTAGAACTTATCACCCCACGCTAGTTTACCAGCGGTCTTATACGGTTGACCCCACGACCATATGTGAGGAGGTAATCCGGAAGTTATAGTGCGGGAAGGGTTTTTTCTCTTGATTTTGTTGAGGTTTGAACCCTTACTCTATGATAGCAATTCTACTCTATACTAACAAACTCAACTTTATCTTAGAGACCTAGTTTACCAAATTATGAGTGTGCATTGTTCACTCTGTGTATTTATTACAAAATACGTCGTTGAGTTTGTCATCCAATATATTCCTTTTACCTCATAGTTCACCACCTCAACATTGTTGATTTTACATTGAAATCATAGGTGGAGGGGGTCAAATGAAATGGATTTGGACATTGTAAGAGTGTTTTGACATTTTTAAAATGGTGGAAAATTTTCATAATTGTTGGAGAGCGAAGGGAAAATTTTCCCTTCTAGTTCTTGACCAGCATTGCAACAGTATGTTGTTTAAAAAAAGGCTGAACTGAATATTTTAAATATTTATTAGAAATTTCAAAAAATATTATTTAAGTTTTATTAATTTAGAATGTCTCTAAAAATTTTATACTCCATTAATAAACGAGTGATTTAAGTAATTTTTATAAAATGAAATAAAATAGGAGTGTTTATATCTTGGTATTAAAATAAAAATATTTGAGAGAATTTTAATGTAAATGAGGCGTTAAAGATATTTTAAAATTGATTTAATTAATTTTTTTAAAAAAGAAATAGAATTTAATTTTGTATTTTATTATAAATTTGAGAGGATTTTAATGTTGATGGAGGAGTTAAGTATTTTAAAATAGTTGTTAAATGTCAGAAAATGATCATAAAACTAAATTTAACCGAATCAAACTCAACTCAAATCATCTTTATCAGTTTCGATCTCCTAACAACTAGGTGTTTTTTAACGAATTTAGATAGATTTCGGATTTGCTGGTCCCTATGCCGTCTCCCTCTTTCACTTCTGCCGTCTAATTCGACGATTCAGGTACGATCTTTTTCCCAATCTCGTACTCTCTTCACCTTTAATATTTGGGACGAATGCATCAATGAACTGATCGTCATATTATTCTCTCAATCTCTACAGCAAATCAACTCACGCTTCTTTCAACAAAAAGAAAACACTTTTTTTTTGGAAGATTTAGATCTGATTGCTTTATTTGTTTCTTGATTAATAATCGCCTCGCATTCGCGCCTCTGATGCAAGGTTAATTTAAGCATAAATTTTGATCTGCTGGATCGGACCTTCCATTGCATCAAAATCTGTAGGAGAAGAATGGAATTCTCCAGAAAAGTTCCTTCCTTGTTGGAGCTATGTACGCAGACGGCAATCGCTAATCTTAGGTACATGGGAGATGTTGGAGATATGGCTTTAGACCTACTGAAGGATATCTTACCTCACTGTAATATCGATCAGTTGACTCATATTGAGAATTCGACAGAAGTGAGGGCCATGTTTTCATATTTCGTTCAGTTATGTTGTGCGTTTTGTCTTTTGATTTTCATTACTAAATTAATGGCAATGTAGGGAAGAGATTTCAGTCCGGTTACAGATGGCCTGTGGAAAAGATTCTACGAGCAACAATTTGGAGTGGAGAAGGCAAATATTGTGATCAAGAGGATGAAGCAGAAGAAAGTAGTATTTAAATGGAGACTTCTTTATGAGGTATAGTGTTCTCTATTAGGATCTCATCATCATATTCTTCTTACATTTCTAAATTAGAATTTGGAGATGACATACTAACCCACTAGTATGTTAAAGGAGTGACACTGAATTGATTCCCAATTGCTTTCTTGTAGGCAAAGTTGAAGGAGATGGAAGAAGCACAAAATATAATGGCTGAGAATCTTAAACAGCGATATGCAGAAAGTCAAGCTAGTGAGTCATTGTTTGCTGTTGTTTATTTATTCTCTAATAGTCATTTCACATTAGCTAATATGATTTCATTTAAACTGGATCAAGGAAATAGGTTGCAATGAACTGCAAACATACATGTAAAATGTTGCAGTCATAAACAATAACTTTTTTTCCCTTCTTTTCTATTGTAGCATTATGACCATGGTGAGTAAACAAATTGCATCTGCCTGAAGTATGCACTCAAGCACGTGTGTTTGCCATTTTGTGTTTTGCAGTTTGGGACAGTTACTTAAGCTTGTAGGAGTCCTCCCTCCCTGTTGGATTCTTACCAAATGGTGATGCATAATGATTTTAAACCATTAATATAGTATGTCTGTTATGATGTAGCCCGTAGGTATTGACAGATTGCATGTTCACTTGTTTGGTCAAGTTTCACAAAATAAGAGAAGCTCCCTGGTTTCAACTTTCAATCAAATTCCGGAATAACTGGAGTATCAGGATTGATCTGTTAAAGTATTTCAACCAATTGTTCACTCTTTTTTTTTTTAATTGTGGAAAATGACCAACCAATCACTCAGCAGTATTGTTCTCATGTATTGTTTGTTATGTTTTTGAATGGATTAATTTAAACTGTATATCCAATACTATCTATACTACCCATTGATTTACTGAGCCCACACCTATGCATTAACTTCTTATTGGAAAATATGTAATTGCTCTGCCACTTGAATACAGAAACAACTCCTATTTGATGAAAATACAATAAATTTGATAAATAATCACTTGACCTTAAATATCAAAATTAAGCATACAAATTCAATCAATTGTTAAGTATTGAAAGAAATATTTCACTTAATGTTGGACAATTGAATCATAAAAAGTGACTGAAATAACTAGAATTACTAGATTAGACAACAGAACTGACTGGCAATATGACTACTAGAACCATTTGGATTATGAGTATTGATCACTAAAACGAAATTCAAATTAGAGCCATGGGATTATTTGCATAACTCTGTCCTTTTTCAGATTCATGGGATTTCCATGACTTTTATACACTAGATTAATGACTCTCATCATGTTGGTTTTTTTTTCTAAAAAACTTACTGTTTTCTACCATTGAGAAAGTAATATCCAAAAAATCTAAAAGATTTTTCTAGTAAATCAAATGATCATATAGGACATTAAGTTCAAGCAAAATTTTCATTTTATTCATGGCTAGTTATTTCATGTCACATTTTTCATCATCCAAGTCCAGTGAAATTACAGGAATAATTTAACCATCCATGCTAATCAGTTTTGCAGGAATCTGAGTTTTTTGTAGGCACATAAATTATTCTACCTATTAAGCAACATGAAGTGCATAATCTAACACTTCCACATGCAGTTCATTTCTGTTGATGTTTCTTGACATTTCGTTTTTAGAGAAAGAAAGTCGTCAGATCAAAATTTGTTCTAAAGTTCCACCTAGCAGTAAAAGGAGTTTCTGGGAAGGTAATATTTTTATTCCTTTACACAATCAACAACCGTACCATATTTGTTTTAATTTACTACATGCGATGACTGTTTCTAGGGAGAGGACCAGGCACTAACCTGTCTAATGTGAAGGGGAACTTGATGAAAAAGGCAAAATTGGAGTATCTCAATAGGTAAGATAATTTGATTCTCTCGCGTTCTAAATCAATCTCATTCGATCAAATGAGATTCCACAACGTAAACTTTTCTTTCTGTTTTGCAGCCATGAAGCAAAAGTGCATGCTCAGATTAGGAAAAATTATTTGCAACGAAACAGCTTCACACCTCAAAGGTTTACTTACTACTTTCCTTCCCAATAATTGCTTTTATTGTGTTATGGCACCCTCTTTTCTCATCGTGAAATCTTCTTGTGCTGCAGTATCCATCGTTCCGCAAAGCCAAACAAGTTTCAACCAATTAATTCTGCTTCAAGCTCCAGAAATGTGAAGCCTGTAGCAAGAAAGAAATAATTTTTTTGTAGGTTTTCTCACTGCATTTCTACAGTTTGATGCCACTCTGTTTCTCGTTTGCAATACTCATTCTATTTTGCCCCAACGAGGAGCATTTTTTTCTCTCTTAGTTAAAATTCTGTGTTATTTATCACAGTTGTATTTATTAGTTCTGTTCCTGTTTCTTGAACCTTCTCCGTCGCCGTTGATGATAACTTCAACAATAAAGTTTGTTCAACCCTTTCCATCGCCTTCGACGATTACTCATGGTGTGGACGACGACGCATTCTAAATGAGGTTCTTGTACCTTTGCACATTTTGAAGAGGGAGATGAAGACGATCATTTTACCACCTTAGACGTCGTCAGTCATCCATTATCCGATGAAATGTAGGAGCCGGCCTGCTTTGAGTCTAAAGGATAAGATAAAGAAACCTTTCGGTTTCGGAGATCGTTCAACATACCAAGAAGTCGATGCCAATGAGCTTATAGAACAAACAGAAACTGAGAAATCTTGTTGTATGTACTGTGCGGAAAAGGTTGAGTGGAGAGATAAATGTGGCAAATAACTTGTGGTCAGAGAATTTGAGCTGGTATGTTTTACTTTCCTGCATATGATTTTATGTGAACTATAAAATATCTAAAAAAAATTTCTCTTCTTTCTCATATAATTCAATCCAACAGTCATTGTGACACTAATACTACAATGATACAATAGCTATTACAATATTATATCAGTTACTACCCAATAAGTACTATACGTTATAGAAATTACTGTATAGTAGTTGCTATAATTGTGTAATAATTGCTATAATATGTAGTAGCTACTACATAATTGTAGCATCTATACTACTTTTGAAAATCATCATCACAGTAATTGTTGTATGCAATTATAGGAGTGAGAAGTGATAATTTTATTTTACAACGTGTAGCAGCTACACCACCTTTAAAAATCGGCTGCAACATAATTGTAGTTGCTATAACGTGTAGCAGCTATTATACACAGTAGCTACTACAACGTATTGTAGTTATTGTGTAGTAACTACTACAATATTGTAGCAGCTACTATGCCATTATAACACCGTTGTAGTAGCTATTGTGCCATTGTAACAGCTACTGTGTCATTGTAACAGCTATTATGTCATTGTAGCACAGTTACAGTTACGATATAGTAGATAATATTACAATGTTATAATATCAGTATTATATATAGTAATTGTTGCATGTA
The DNA here is from genome assembly GCA_037974815.1 of Kaempferia elegans. NCBI lineage: Eukaryota > Viridiplantae > Streptophyta > Magnoliopsida > Zingiberales > Zingiberaceae > Kaempferia > Kaempferia elegans. The sequence goes on along the minus strand of JBBPFQ010000107.1, from coordinate 4,033,641 downwards.
ATTATAGGAGAGAGAATAGAAAATTTTATTTTAATTTAAAAGAAAAAATTTATTATATAAAAATGAGAGCAATTAAAAAAAATTAAATTTTAATCACATCGACGTCCATGCTCACGTTTCAACAAGAAGCATCGGGCATCATATTATTTCTCTATGACAGTCTCACTATTTCTCATTTCCAAATGATTCTGCCTGTGAACTTCCTCCACGCGCACTGCACGTGCTTATGTTCTGTTAACGTTATCCCCTGACTTGCTGGTAATGGTCGGACAGCATCGGAGCGGAGGAAGAACGGAGAAGAGGAAGAAATGACCATCTCCTTTACCCTTCTCTCTCCTTCGCCTCGATTCTATGGGAGCTTGCAGGTGCACAAGAAATGCCGCGCTGGAGCTTCTTCTCCCGCCGTCCCTGCGGAGGTCGATCTCACGCTGCTGGAAGCAGCCATCGCCAAGGTGCTTGCTTGATTTTTCTTTCATGCCCAAAATAATTCTTTCATGCCCAAAATAATCAGCACCATCTTGACCTTCCTATTTCTTATGGTTTGACGGGTAATATGGAACTCCGGCTAAAACGAAGGAGCATTCTGGTTCGAATGCATTTATTGTGTGACAATTGCATGACCATTCTGATTAGGTTTTAGTAGTTTTTTGTGAGGGTGGAGAGATAAGTCTTGCATTTTTCCTTGAACGCAAGTGAATGATTACATGTTCTTATAACTAGAATGCTTCAATCGCTTATACAAAAAAAAAAAATTTACAAGAAAGGATTTCTTTTCTTTAAAAAAAAACCTACAGACTATATATAAATACATATATAAAAAATTTGCTTCTGATGTGTGCTGCTTATTTTTGAACCCAAATGATTAAGGTAATTCAAATTGAAAATACATAGGGGAGCGAAAGGGGACTAAATCATAATAAGATGCAATTGACGAAGCTATATTGACGATAAAAGAGAAATAAGGACAAATAAGCTTCACATAATTTCTTTTTAAGCTTTCCAACAGTGAGAACCTCATCTTTCATGATTTCGATGTTTTTGAAGGCTGCCATAACTTCTAATGTCAATCAGGTCTACTAATAGTTTACCATGCGTTTTCCCCCTTGTTTCAGAAAGATAGTAAAGCTGTTAAGGAAACTCTTGATCAGCTGAGTCAAATTGGTTGGGCAAAGAAATGGAGCTCTCAACCATATGCATCACGTCGTATGGTCAGTCCATAATCACAATAAAGTTCTGGACAAGTACTTTCATCACACATATATTGTATATCTTGCACACAGATATGTCTTTATTTCAGTGCAGATTTTATTTGGGTTGAGGGTTACATCACGCAGTCACTAACTTGTTTGTAGACATCCTTGCGGGAGCTAACTACTCTGGGAATAAAAAATGCAGAGAACCTCGGAATACCAAGTGTCAGAAATGATGTACTGTCCTCGTTCTATTATTATCTTAATTTTTTTTCATCCTTCTTTAATGACCATGTGAGCATGCACATTAGATTTTCTATACAAAATTTAAAGTTTAGGATCGAATTTGAAGATCCATTTTTCACTATACAATATATCAACTCCCTTATAATTTACCATAGCTTTATTTTTTTATTATTTATTTCTCTCTCCTCTATATTTTTTTTATTATCTATGAAATGACAAACATGGAAGTGAAAAGTGAAAATTAAAGGAAATAATATTTTAATGTTTAGGGAATAAATTTTATTTTCCAAATTTAAAGAAGTACTGTTTATAAAATCTAAATTTAGAGAATGGGTAGGATAACTGATGCAAAGGTTTTTTTTATATAAAATGTAAAATTTAAGGTAAAATTTTTGTTTAGGGAATCTGACATAGATGCTCTTATCATGCAGTACGAAGGTGATAAAAAAAATCTATAAGTGCATTGCATTTGTCATGCAATTCTTGTGGAGTACTGTATATCTAATTAATGAGACAATGATAGAATTAGAGCTTTTGCTGGATTGCTAAATTGTGTTTGAAATCTGATGGTGCAGGCAGCTTTTCTATTTACAGTAGTAGGAACTACAGGATTTCTTGGTGTGATTGCCGGTCAGCTTCCAGGGGTACATATATGCAACCTTCGAATGGATTATATTCTTATGTTTGTATAGCGCCAGTTTAACTATTTTAGTTTTTCACTCAGAACAAATAACACTCGTACTATTTCTACAATTGTCTATATAGCTACTTGTGGTCATTATTATATTTGTTTAAGATTATGTGCATTTCAAGCCACTGAAAGGACTCGCAACATATTTAGAGACGTCATTAATACATATGTTGTAGTGACCGCATTATCCATGAGACATTCAGCTCTTATTCATACTTTTAGGCAGCACTTTACTTCATGTTGAATTTTTCTTAATTGAAAGGTCAGAAAATTCTAGCCACCACAATCTAAATAAATCAATTTATTGGCTCATCTTCTTTAATGCTGAAGAATTACTGTTTAAAGGACATTTTTTAACCTAATTTGAATATAGTATTGTTTTCTTCAAATTTATTATTATTTCCACTATATTGACTCGTCAATGTTACAGGACTGGGGTTTCTTTGTGCCTTACCTGCTCGGGAGCATTTCATTGATAGTGTTGGCCATTGGTAGTGTTTCTCCTGGGTAAATCCTCCCGAAACATGTTAGACATTGTGGTAGAACATTTGGAGGTAGAAATCCCTGTTAAAGTGCTAGTGGATCAAAGTAAACAAGAAATTTTACACAATGAACTTTTAGTTTTCTTTTGAAATCATAAATTCTCTTCAACATGCTCTTATTTACACATTATTTTTGAGTAATGAGCTATTAAGACAATATCCAATTGGTTATGCTTATTTATTATATTTTCTTGTTGGTATAATCTGTATCTCTTTCTTGAAAAAAAATTCTTTTGATTCTCATAGAATTTAATACTAGCATTAATTAATTAAAGGATCGAATCTAACTCTTCAAGAAAGACAGCAAAAAGCTATGACTGGTGGATATTCATTTTAATGAAGGTTAATAAACGACCTAACAATTAGCTTGCAGTAACTCTTTCACTTTAACTAATGCCTATTGTCCTACTGCAGTCTTCTCCAAGCTGCAATTGATGGATTCTCTTCATTCTTTCCTGATTACCAGGAGAGGATTGCTAGGCATGAATCTGCACATTTCTTAGGTGAGTTTTTATCATACATAATCAAAGATCTATATGTAATTTAGTCTGTAAGTTGCATAAATTTGTATCATGATGCACCAGTTAACAAGCTTATTAACCGGTTATACATTACTAGTGGCCTACCTGATTGGGTTACCAATCTTGGGATATTCCCTGGATCTCGGAAAAGAACATGTCAATTTGGTTGATGAAAAACTTCAAGAACTTATATATAGCGGGCAGCTTGATGACAAGGAACTGGACAGGTATAAACTTGGTCATTTGCAACCTGACCTTTCCCTGAGTACTATTAACGATCACCATTAATTAAGTGATGTCTCAGAAGACATCATTTATTATTCTGGTTTCAAACTGCTCATTAGCCAGAAACTCATCACCAGGTTGGCTGTTGTGTCGATGGCTGGCCTTGCCGCTGAAGGCCTTAAATATGATAAGGTGGTCGGTCAATCTGCAGATCTATTTACTCTTCAGGTACGATTAGTATATTCCCTTGCTATCACAAATTTCAAATATTTTTAGTATTCACTCTATATCTGCCTACAAATCTATTTTTGCTCAGGTATTTCAATAAGATCTGATAATTCAAAATCTAGTTAAAGGCTTTTTCTCTTTCCTAGAGGTTTATAAATAGGAGCAAACCACAGATTAGCAAGGATCAGCAACAGAACCTCACAAGATGGGCTGTGCGTTCTCGATCTTATTGCTTCATTAGCAGATAATAAACACGATATTGTGGTGCAGTAATTGACTGTGAGATCAATAACCCTGCAGGTCTTGTTCGCTGGATCACTCCTCAAGAACAATGCAGTGGTTCATGATGCTCTTATGGCAGCAATGGCAAAAAAAGCTACTGTTCTTGAGTGTGTTAAGGTAATAGAGACTGCTGCTTGATTAGTGCATCCCAATTTCAATTTTGTTTAAGATTCACAATTGTGTGAATTGCATGGGAAATTTATAGCAAAAAGTTAAAGAAATGATTGGAAAACATTGCTAACAATATCTCTTTCACTTTGAAGTTAATCATCATGTTCTCAAGTAAATTTGGAGCTGTTCAATCTTATTTTGGATTCATCTACTGCTTTTGTGCTAGCTACTCAAGTAATGAGATTCCGAGTGGAATATGTTGCAAAGAGAACGATTTACCATTTGAATCAACTAGTTAATTGGTTCGGTGGTTCGAATATCAGGTAGAATTCACATGATTTAGGTTGCTCATCTTGTTTATCTCAAGGTGCTTCCACCAATCTGTTCCACCAGTTTGGTTTTCGATCCATTCGGCCAACTTGGTGAGCTTGACTCACTACCTCGGTTCATTCTATATTCATTTGTATATGGATGTTTCTTTTTTGCTTGCTGACCGAATCGACCGTTTTACTCAGTTTTTGATCCAACCGATCCATCTCGCACGTTTGACCAAATTGACTGGTCATGTCTGCTCAACCAAATTAGCTAAGGGTTTAGTTAACTCAATTCGTCTAACCAAATTGGCACACTATTAACTTGTCTTATTTGCTAAAGCTACTAAGTTCACTTGATTGATTATTGTAGTTGACTTTCTAATCTAACTAGCTAGCACCCACTGGAATAATGGATATTCCATTGTTAATTGGGCAAAAATAAAAAAGACACCCTTTTCATATATATATATATATATATATATATATATATATATTCA
>JBBPFQ010000107.1:3957425-3974672 GCA_037974815.1 Kaempferia elegans | reverse complement strand
TCCATTAAAATTTTCGTTCGTTAAGATAAATAATAACTAAATTAAGATCGAGTTATTTGTGCGAGCCGGATTTTTCTTGAGATTACTCTACTCTACTCTTTGGAGTTGGTTGTGTCTATCAATCTAGGGTTTCGAAGGAACTAGTGAGATCATGTGATCCTGTGCTCATGATGACAAGATTTAAATGATACGTAAATTTCTCTAATGAAATGACAGGTTGTGCTGTAGGCGACAAGATATATGAAGTCTGATGCCAATGTATATATCTTAAGAATCCTCCTGTCGTGTTGCGTTATATAGAATTCCTTTCTGGAATAAATATAAATATGATGTTGATTACTTTTAATTACTCATCAGTTAGGTTCATCAGTTCATGCATGTGCGTTAATATGTAAGAATTGATTTAAAAAATGTTTAATATTCACCTCAATTAATTAATTAATTAATTAAATGCCGTTGTTCCACATATCATCATTGACTTATTTTTTCCTTCATTTGCAGTTAAATATCCGCTCGTTTTCATGTATTTATATACCGTATATGTTCCTAACCTGTGGCCAAATCCAAATTACCAATAACATGATGTTTTGGGGCAACATTTAATCAAATAAATCTCGATAAAAATGGAACATGCAGAATTATCCAAAGTTTAACCACCCTTCAAGTGTTCTTCTCAGATGGTATCTGTTTGAAATTCCAGTGTATATATGCTGTTATTTTTAAATTTGAACAGTATGCCAATATAGCTTAAAAGTAGGTTGAGCAAAATGTGATTTATTTCATCGATTATTAGTTCAATTGTGTGTTTTTTAAATAATCATATTATATAGCAGTATTTTTTGTTTACATTCAAGGGATACTTTTTATTAGGTTTACAGAAGATACAAGCACTACTACCAGCAAGTACAAACTGTCATCACTTCATTTGAATCTGTTGCGGGATTGAGTACTGCTGCACCATATGCACTGATGGCCCTTAGTGCCATGTCTAAGAACTTCAGATACCTTAAGAACACCATATCCCATCAGTTTCATCAAACAAGCAAACGCCTCAGAGATCAAGGCATCAATGGGGATAATATTTCAAACATTGGATTGCTTGAAACTAGTCGTCGTCACCAACATAATCAAAGATCGACATGTAGCCCAGACGCTGCATTTTCTCAACCACATGTTTGGCGGCCACAAAGAGGACTTCCTGAGCGTGCGGTGTCGGTGCTTCGATCGTGGCTTTTCGAGCATTTCTTGCATCCGTAAGTAGGCTTTAGTTTGAACTATAGATATTTGTGATGAATATTTAATGGATCAACGCCATATAATAGTTTTACAAACGTAATTAGTTGGAACTGCATAAATGTAGCTTAAGTAGTTTATTAGGTTTTCAATTTGACAATAGGAGCTGAAGACTTTTAATCTCACCTGAAAATTTACCTAGTGTAAAAACAAATTTAAGAACGTGTCTAGAACATTAACAAGATGCAGTTGCATTGTGATTTTTATGAACTTTCCAAATTAGAAAAAAAAAATAACACTTCATGTAATCAGAAAACCTGATTATCCATACCTTAATAGAACATGGATCAGCTATTTCTTTGCTTGTTATAGAATCATGGACTGTAGAAATGTGAGATCTTGCTCTTCATTTAGATTTAACGTGATTATCTGTGGTTACATGCATGCATATCGTATGGGGTTATGATATAATATGCCAAAGTAAATTGAATGCATCCCTATGATACATCTTATACGAATTATGTAAGATGCTAGTTTAGCTAGATAAGGACATTTCTCACTTTGTCTTCGCTGCCTTTGTCATTGCTATGTCCAATCATTCTTCTCTAGCAATATCAAAATGAGCCACCAGGCAATGATTCAGAAGTTAAATTGTTATTTGGATGCAGTAATTTATATCGGTTGATACAACTCTGGAGTGAAGCATCCGTATCCCCGATATATTGGAGATATAATTAAGTAAATTAAATATATGATCTTTTAATCTTGTTATATATTTTCCAGGTATCCTACTGATGTAGACAAGCAGAACTTGGCCAAACAAACTGGTCTTACAAGAAACCAGGTATGTATATATATATATAGAATTCAACATGCATAGAGTATTAATAAATCCATTTTTTGTTCTTATTATTATTTAGTTAAAGCACATGATCTCCATTAGTAGAATAGTAGTTAATATTAACAATATTAATGTGGTTTGAGAATGCAGGTCTCAAACTGGTTTATCAACGCAAGGGTAAGACTTTGGAAGCCGATGGTCGAGGACATCTACTCGCTGGAGATGCGGCAGAAGAACAAAATGTCTCTTCTTACCGAGGAACAACCTCAGCCGCCGTCGTCTTGCATGACAAATAATCCAGTCGATGCTCAATCGCTTCATGGTCAAGAGAATCGGTGCTCCTCGAGCAGAGGCATCCAGGGTAATAATATTCTTGCTCCGATGCCCAACCACATCCACGAATCAGTGCTCAATTTCGTTGGCCACGACATGTCAAACCATGATAATAATGTCGGATCAGTTGGAATCGGAGTCGGCAATGGTCTAGCAAACGGTGTGTCTCTTACCCTCGGCCTGCACCAAAACAACGGGGTTTGCTTCGCTGAACCAATCCCTCTCACCGTGCCGCGCCGGTTTGGGCTAGATGAGTGCACTGAAACGTACATGGCGAGTGCATTCGGGGCAGAGCAAGAGAGGCAATTGGTGAAGGACGTGGGTGGTCGTTTACTTCATGATTTCGTTGGGTAAGTGGGCATTATATATATATATATATATTAAGCCGATCGAATCCTTTATGAATCTTGTAAGATGAACTTTTCTTTTGATGTTTTACTAATTAATGTCAATTATCATATACAAAAACGTCAGGACTCATAGCAGAGCTCTTAAGGTTAATTATGCAATAAACAGTTAAATTAATTAGGCATAAGAAGTACTTTAAATTCAGGCAATAAGAAGTACTTTAAATTCAGGCAAGAAGAAGTACCTTATGCTTTTCCATGCATAAGAACTAAATCAGATAAATTAATTATTAATTGATGGCAGGTAGTATTTGGTGCCGGACAGAAACTCTGCATTAAATTTAAGTTGAGACTGCAGAATCTGGCTGTGCCTTGGAAATGACATTGTACTGATGCGATGCGATGCGAGGCGAGGTTAGAATAAGTACGTGTCTTGGAAATGACATGAGCATTCCAGGGTGTTCCCTGTAGTGCAGTGGTGGATGGTGATAAAACCACGCTCGTCCTCAAGTTTTTGTACGCCCACCCAAACCACGGGCCCACGCGAGCCGTCCGATCGCTACGGCATCGTAATTTTCTGTATGTCGTGTCCCGAGCTGTTGTATTCCGTTCCACGATTTACCCAGCGGCCAGTGCGAGTGAGGAGTGAGTGGGTGACGAGCCGAATCGAGTCGACCGCCGCAGAATTAATCGACCGGGCCGGGGTCCCTCGACCATCGTAGCTCCTCGCGTTCGCGCCGCAGAATGACTATGAATTAGGCGTTGTGTTGCTCTCGACTCCGTCGTCCGTCGCGTTCTGCCGTTGCCGATGTCCGCCCGTCACGCCGATCCTACCGTTCATTTTTGCGTTCCATCGCGCGTTCTTCATTTTGTTACTCCCATCGCTGCCGCATTCCGTTGTTCCCAGCGCAGCTGGGTTCCACCATGCATTCCGCTGCTTCGCCACATTCATCGTGTTCCGCCGGCCCATTAATATCGCCGCCGCCTCCTCCCAGCGTGCATTCCGACACCACATTTCTCCACTGCTGCCGCCTTATTTCGTCTCCGTACGTCTTGCCTTCTACGGTTCGCCGGAACGGACATGGAACGGCCGTTCCAGAACAGGAACGCCTCACGGCGTTCCAAAGTTCCTGTGTACAACGGTTTTGCTTTGGGACGCCGTTCTTCGGGTTATAGCGGCCGGAACAGAATGTTAGAACGGCAGAAACGATTAGAACGGAATAAATATTTTAATTTCTTAATTAAAAAGCTTTGGATCTCCTTTTTACTTTGCTTTTCTTGGTTAATTAAGAAGCTTTCCTTGGTTATTTTTCATTGACCTCTTAATTATTTGATAACAAGTTTTGAATTCCATTCGGTAAGATTTCACGTATTTTTTTTTTATTACTAGTTCTCTATATTTTTATAATTTTTTAATAAATTCACACCGTAATTATTCCGTGAAATGATATTAAAATTGAAACGGCAATGTCCTCCTACGGCAAGACCGAAGGCGAGGCAGGGCAAAATTGTACTACGGTAAACCAACGGAAAGAAACTTGTTGCCTCCTAAACTTTTTCCCTTGACTTTATTTTTCTCACTTTGCTTCTTAATTTTCTCTCCCAGAAGGTAAATACATTGTCCTGATGAAATATCGTGGTTAGTTAAGCCGTCAACCAACTTATTCACTGACGTGCGTGCGATCCGAGAAGAATGTCGATGAATGATATGAAAAAAACGTAGAACCAAGTTGAGGAGAATTTGAAATTCTTTATCGCAAGCGTCTGCATAATTGTAGCATTTCCCACGTAGGCCAAAATATCATCGTAGTAATAGGAGGATTGAGAGTCATGCATTGATTGCCTCCCCATTTATCCAATGCCACATGTCGGTAGGAGGCATGTAGTGAACCAGATCTGATAATCTCCATAACCGCTCCTATCATGTCATGCATCTTGCAATATTCATAGTTCTTATCAGCGAGCCCATATCAGGCATAGACCTGTCTTGAGAGTGAAAAAAGATAATATGAAAACTGAATCTGAGAGATGGTGCGACCAGTTGACCATGATAGAAATAATATCCGGATATATAACTAGACAGAAGCCATGCTTTGTATTTCTGGAAGGAATGTATTAAGCTCACTACACTAAGTTTGATTTCTTTCTGAGATCAATTTGACCCTCCCTGAATAGCATTTACTGGGCTCTTGACTTTGACCAATAGTACAACATAATTTTCTATCCCACTAGACATCGGATTGGATCTTCAATTTTAGTCATACGATGTGATATAGATATATAAAACAATTTTCTAAACTTTAAAGCTTTACATTTAATTCTAGCCATTTTATTAAATCCATCACACATTATTACGCAACAGGACAAGAATTTCTAGCCCTGCTTTAGCGTTACAAGATGAGATACAATGGCGCTGAGAAGATTGCATATCCTGGTTACAACTTTAAAATGCACTAGAATTCTACTGTTGACAAACAACTAAAAACTAAGCCAAACAACTCTGCTCAGTTGAGCAGGCCTAATTCCCAGAAACATCGTGCTGTAAAGCGGCTTTACTGCTGAATGGAAGATGAGCAAAGAACAATGAGTGTATCAGACCAAGAAGGAAAGATCCATCTGATAAAAGCTTGCTCATAGACGATCCATCCCTGCATGTACCAAGAAACGCATTCAATACGATTCAATTAATAATAATAATGATGATGAAACTACAAAAGCTTTTAGCTTCAGAAGGTAGACAACAGTTAAGCAAGGCATGCTAATACAATACCGTGTCGTCATTGATACTACGAAATTAAAAATATTTCACAGTTGGTGATAAAACATTAAAGTTCAATGCACTGGAATAAAAAAAAAAAAAAACAGAGAACAGTTCTGGGACAAATATTAGCAAGGAGGTCACTGAGAATGAATGAAATTAAAATAGAAGCAATAGCTTGGACAATTGAGCACAAACTTGAGACAATACACAATCCACATATTTATGCAATGAAGTCTTGCAATTACATACCCTCATTGGACACCGCTCCACCTGGCCCAATCAACAAACTGCATTCCACCATAGATGTTGTTGGCAAAGCGAATACCAACAGTAAAGGCCATTGCAATGGATGGGCTTTGTTTTGCCACAACCGAAGCCTCAACTAGACGTTCCATGCCATTTATAATCTGGTAACGGGTATTAGAAGAAACAGCAAGGAAAACACCTGTGAATCCAAAGGAGGTTACTGTTAGTAATTGGCCTTATTGAGGGACATATCTGAAATTTACCTGCATGTACTGAAGAAAACCAAATATTGCTTTTGTGCTATATTAATTGACAGCATAGAGTGGCATGCAGTATTGGATAAAAATGCATCACTGTCAAATAGTAGGCCGGTTAAATCATGCATTTAAATGTCAGATTGCTTATAACCAGTTGTTTCACATAGGAAATGACAGGTAAAGAAAATTACAAAAAGCTTGAATGCAGTTCCATGCATAGTACATATGCTTTTAAACGTGTTAATAATGAGTAAAATGATTACTAACGTTGGATATATATAATAACCTTGATAACTTGAAGCATTAGAACATTGAAAATTCAGAGTTAATGTAAGTTTGTTAAAAAGCATACCCCAGAGAGCAGCACTTTTAATCAAGGGTGGAACTGGAATATCATCTTCTTTTTTGTTTACACTCCTGCACATGGGAGATATAGCATAAATGATGCATCATAAGGCAGAAGCACTCTAGTGGTGTAGGAGATTTGAATGTTGCATTTGATTCTTTGATTTTAATGGGATAGTTGTATCAAGTGCAAAGACAGTTACTAGGCAATCATTATGTTACCAATTGTTCCAAACAATCAGCTTCAAATCAGGCATTATTAGATTATAAAATCAAAAAGAGAAGCAAGCAATTATTATCTTGAAAAGCTCACAAACATTTTTTTCAACATAGTCCCTCTAGTCATTCAGTGAGTCTGCAGATCTTGTAATGCTATGGGTTCCATTTTCACCAGTGTAATAGGGAATGAAGTTAAAGATATGTTATAGATATATCTTGAACACCAAGTGCTGCCAGCCATACACGAAACAAGAATCCCATGAGTAAGAGTTGCAGGTCCAGGATCAACTATTTGTGGGTGGTGCAAAATTATCATATAGAAGTTGAATTTTTAACCAACTGTATGAGGAATTCAAGATGAAACACAGTAAAAATATTTACTTATTAAATCAGATTCTATCAATGATTTTTAAAAAAATACAAAAAGAAAAAGACTGATTTGAATAAAAACATGTTATCGAGCTCAAATGGATAAAGATCGTGTTTGAAAAATATAAAAGTTATGTCCAAATGTATGGAATCTCTGATGATAAAAATATAATCTATGCACTCCTTATAAACTTAATGACCCATAAATAAGAAAAATACTAGCTCAATTACCATGACATAGTATTTTAAATTTTTAATGGATGCAATTGAATAGTTTCTTTAGGGTGCATAGTGTAAAAATGTATTACCTCTATAATATTTTGTTGTTATTTATTCATTAGGAGCAATTGCACCCACTCAGACAATGTAAGTTCACATGAAGACATCATAGACATTTCTCGTATGCATATTGTTTCGGTGGAAGGCCAAGCCCACTTCAGTTTTTGTTATTCTTGCTTTCTTTGTTTTCTGAGCAAGCTATTCTCTTAGCAATTTCTATGAAACAATCTTGTATATATAATTTTGTATTTGTTAAACAAAGAGATACACAAGAATTTCTCCAATTCCATTTTTCAACATGGTAATCAGGTATTAGAGCCTCTCTCAGTACTTCCTAATGACATCGTTCCTCTGCGTCCACAGACCTGCTACTAATCACTGTTCTGTCCTAATCTCCTGTTGAGATCTCATCTGCTACGCTCTCCCATTCTCACACACCTCACTTCCCAGCCCACATCCAACTCTTTGAGTCCTTCAGGTACTTGCAACCACTAGATCTTCTGGCAGTTGTCATCTTCCTTAAAAGTCTCCGTCCTAACCAGACTCTCCTCAACCTCAATCAGCGACTAAATCTTGTTGGGTGGTAGTCCACCACTGATCTGACTTTGCTGTTCTCCTGCCTCGGCCAGACTCAATAGCTGGGCATCTTCTCACTCGTCATCCGCTGTTACTGATCAGACTCTCTCCACTGCAGCCTAGGCAACTAACTGTTGACAATCTCACCTGATCGATTGCACCACCCTTGGAGGGACACCAGATGCCTCCAATTTTGTCTGATCTGGATCTTTTTGGTGCCTCCTAATTTCTCATTCTACTTTGGGCTCTTGACAATGGTTTCTGGATCCTCTCTACGCTGCCCTATGAAACACCCATGACTTTATGTGTCACTTGACCACGCATTCTCCAGATCCACTGTGCTCTTTGGTGTCTGCAGGTCTGACATCGGCTGCATCAGATCATGATTTCCAAGTTCAAATAATCAACCAAATCCAGTTGCAATCTGATATTGGTTTCTCTTTGGCAGTAAAATATGGAAGATTGCAGCTATTGCAAGAAGAATGGGCATATTGTTCATGATTCTCCTAGCCAACATCATGGCACATGCATTCAAAAAGAAATCACAAAAATGACTCTCTAGCACACCTTCCCTGCTTTCAATTAATGTCAAGTGTAATTGGAGACGATTAGACAAGTCTGCCAGTACTCATTTTCAAGATAATCTTTCAAACACTTGGGCTCTTTGATTCCAGATTATCAAAATACATAATTTTCAATTCTCTTGTTCAAAGTATCTGACGCATCTCAAGTCCTCTGAAAACACAAATAAATTGGTGGAAATCTAAATTCTGCAATATCCTATGATAATATTTTCATTTTTATCTTGTTCAAAATATCTCACACCTATCAGCCCCTCTGAAAAACAAATAAGTTGGTGGAAATCTTGTTTCTGCAACATCCTTTGATAGCATTCCTTCTAAGCAATTAATGATAAAAATATGTCCTTTTCATATTCGACATCTATCAATGAACCTAGTCTCTACTGGTCAATTGGTTGACTAGGGTTTACTGTCATCTCTTTTGGTTGTGGTGTTGTGCAGGATTGCCTGATGAGAAAACTAGTTAGAATAGGACATCAGCTTGGTCGGTTATTCCTTTTTTAAAAATTGAATATTCTCCAAAGCTCTAGTATATTGTCTGCAACTTCCCTTTCCTCAGAAAGTTTATATAGTTTATACAATTTGAGTCCGTGCACTAATAATTAGGGCTTACCAGCCATTTTCTTTGTCTATTTGTTTTCTCACCTAGTCGTTCATCTTACTATTTCTGTGGTTCAAATACATATATACAATGTTGCATTTGACCACTCCTCTTATTTGCTCACTCATGAGAGTGTTCTTTATAGTGTACCACATACCTCAACTTACTTAAGTTGTTGGCCTTTGTAGGCTATGGACATACTTCATCTCTTTTCACCCACTTATACACATTGTGAAAAAAAATACCATTCAAATTGTTTGCATCAATGTCTTTCATAAGTGGACCGGGCACATTTAAATTGATTGTCATTTTCCTTAGTATCACTATCACAAATTCACAACCGCAGGGCTAATTGTTGATTTACTTACCGACTCTCACATAACGAAATAATTTGTGTCAAAATTGCATAAGCATATGCATCAAGCATTTCCGATTTAAGAGGGTGTTAGGAGTTATATTTGTAAAATACCAACATTAATGGGCTTAGCAGACATTTTCTTCGTTTATTCATTTTTCCAACAAGTTGTTCATCTACCTATTTCTGTGGTTCAATTGCTTATATATATATATAACGTTGCATTCAACCACTCCCCTAAGCTACGCTACCCATGAGTTTTCTTTATAGTGTGCCTTCTGTAACAGGTTATAGAAGAGAGACAGATAAAAAAATATCTACATTTTGCTTAGAATGAAAAGGAAATTACTAACAAGGAAAATTGTACATGCAATGTTGGAATTTACCAAGTACCAGTTAGGTGCATATGCAACTTAAGGTCCAATTTACTACAGAAAGAAGAAAACTAGGAAAGAACGCTTGAAATGAATAAGAAAACTTTCCCTAGTTTGTGATTCCTTGGAAGGAAAGAAAGAGGATAAGTTTAAATCTTCTAAAGTTGATTGTTTAAACATAAAAAAGACTACTGACATAGATTTATAAAAATATTCCTTGACCAAAATCTTGAATAGTAGGGCAAAAGTGGCATGTCAATAAGCACAGGAAATCATTCCAGTCTTTTCCTTTCCTTTGTCCATTTCTGCTAGGAAATGGACAGAAAATATGCTTGGGCAAACTTTTCCCCTTGCGCATTTCTTTCCTTTGTTCACTCCATAGTAAACATAGTCAAAGTAATGCAAAATGATAAGAGCTTCATTATTGATGCTGATATTGATATATGCCTAAGATAAGCTGACCTTTTGGCAGTCATAATCAAATTTGCAATGCCCTGCCCTATCAGACCACATGCAAATCCAACCGTTCCATATAAGAAACCCTGGTTGCAAAGCAAAGCAGGTTAACTATAATTTTATAACACATCCCTTTATCAATTAATATACGAGAAGAAACTTAAAACAAAACTGTCACATTGCTTGAAACTCACAATTAACACCCTACAAGCAAAAAAGGAGTAATAATACTTCTTTTGATCACAATAATACCTTATAGAAATAAGTAGCCATTCTCTGTTTAACTGAAAATTTGCATCCTGGTCTTTCAGCTTCAAATACACTGTATTATAAGAAAAATTCGTGTTATTTAACATACTGGATTATGCTAATTGATTCAGAAGCAAAAAATTTAAATTACAAACTAACAAGACAGAACAAATTTAATAATCACACTAATTGCTAAGAGTGTGATTTCATCTAGAACAACAATTCAGGCCTGCATGCAAAAAATAGACATGAAATACAAGTAGATTGAAAAAGTTACACATGACAGAATCATTATACAGTATTTTCAGCTTCTTGTTAGATTCATTATGGTAGCAGCAAAGGCAGTTCATTCCCTTCACTGAATCAGTAAAACAAATCACCAACATAAAATAATAGCTTTTCCACATAAGATTAGCAAGTAGCTTAATCTTGGGAATGATAAAAAAAGCCTTCTACCCAGGTAAAGATTACAGAACCATTCCCACAACTGAGTTTGGTTGGAGTGAAGTGTCCACAGCACTGATAATTACATGGACCACTGATATCCTTTCTCTTTTACTTTCTCTCAATCAAACCATCGCCGGTTTCCAATTCTACTTGTTAACTTAAATTAATCGGTTCAGTTTGTAACTTTCATTCTAAAATCTAAAACTTACGACATATCACACAACTGATCTTCTCCCTTCCCTTCCCTTCCCTTCAAAATAAAAACCACATTCTTTCATTTTATGAAAATGAATAAAGAATCGCACAAGACAATTGTCATTCTGTGAGCACAAAATTCCAAAACTGCAGCCAGTGCTCAATATATTGTCTCTCTTCAATGCAAAAAATAACTGACTACAGCCACCTTCCTCATGTTTTACTCATGCCACTTTAATGTCACGCGGAATATAGCTTCATTGTTCAAGAGATAATATTTATTTTAGCGCTAAATTTAATCAATTTCTACTGTACATATGGGAAAAGTTGCATATATCACATTATCTATCTGACAAGTCTCGACAAGAAAAAAAAAAAAAGTTCAAAAATCTAATAGTATTACAAATAGCTTAATTATATCCTTTTGCTATTCTATACTTAAACCCCAAATAACTTAATTTGCAAATTCGATGAAGATTTCTCTATCCTTTTTTTGCACTTTACCTATTACAGTTGTATATTAAGGAATCCACATCAAACATCGTTCACCAGAGTAATTGGAGTCATATTTTTCTATTTTTGTCATAATTGAAATTCTATGTTCTCAATCATGAGCATCTTAAAATTCCATCAATAGAAACAGACGACTTGAAGGATCATCACAAGATATTTCTTCCAATAATTACCAATTTATGACTACAAAAGTCAATTTGTGTTTCAGAGAGCATCACAATCTTTGGCTGGAATGAGAAATCAGAACTGGCAAGCTCATACCTGCTAGGGAGAGCCCCATAAGCACGTGTTATACGTCCCAATATGCTGTTTGAAGTAGATACTTGGCCAAAGCGTGCATATGGTGCTAGCATACCAACTAATGCTACATTAACAACTACACCTACCAAGAGGTCCGCAGCATACAACTCAAATTCTGCCCAGAAATCTTTGCCCCTCTTTTGGATTTCCGCAAATGTTGCACAGCATGAATCAATAATTATCTGCAGCATTCCAAAGAGCATTCCAAATAAATCATGTCAAGATTATATGCGATTCACATACTGAGAGAAATAAATTTAAGTAAACCTCAGTGCCAATTTTGAAAAGGAAAGATGGGTCAGCAAGCATCCGGTTACGAAACATAGCACAATATTTCATTGCCGCACCAATCGGCCAAGCTGATGCCTTCCACACATTACAAAGGGTTAAAATAATTCTGGTATGAGATTATGTGGCTGGACATGAAATCAGAATTGAGAAATACCTGCAGATCCAAGTACCTATACAGGAGGAGCTCTTGGATCCCACTGGTTTTAGCAGCCTCAAGCATGTCAAGAGGAAGACTCGCATTGTGAGCCTCTACTTCTTTGACCACTTCCTCGTACTTCAAGAGTGGCCCAAATTCTTCTTCTTCATAACCACCACTATTATCACCACCACCGTCTCCCCCTCCTCCTCGTCCAGGTGGAATTTTCCTGTTACCCCCTGTTCCATCAAGAATGTCTCTGCTTTCGTTTCCATTATAGTTGTCTACGTGGTAGTCCTCCGTAATGCTAATATCATTCTTTAGAGGAGCGTCGCTGGAGCCCTTTAAACTACTGACTGTTTCTCCCGAGCTGACCTCTGCTGAAGGCCGTAGCTCGCATCTGATGGCGGTGTTAAGTTTCCTCCTATTCAAGCAAATCTCAGTGTTTTCCGCTCTAAAACAGGCCAAGAAAGTAGCTTTCAAGCGTAAGCTGATCCCCGTTGCAAGTCTAGCCTGTTGTGCGTAACAAATAACATCTACGGTACCATCTCTACTCCGGCAACTGATAAGACTGATTCTATGGTGGTCATCAGCCGTCACAGACGTTGAGAGTGATCCAAACTTCGAAAAAGACAGCGCCATTTCCTTTTTTTTTACTAGTTCACTCTCCCGAAGAAAGGCACTAACCTGCACGAACAAATTATGAAAAAATAGTAATAGTATTGGTAAGAAGCATAAGAATCAGTGGGTAGGAGATCAAACAAAAGAAAAAAAAACCTGAATCCCTGATCGGGTTAGAGCATACATCAACAGATGCTAAGCTTAGTTCTTAGCATAAAAAAAGAAAAAAAAAATAAAAAAAACGAGGAACATGAAAAGAATCGACTGAAATTATGAAAAGTAACAACGAAAAGGTTGAGAGAAATCGCGCTATTGAATACCGAAAAGACAGTTCGCCAGAAGACGAGGTGTGATCGACGCAGCAGCTAGACGCCGAGGCGGCACCGCGATGAAAGAAGAGGCGGCGCGTCGCTGCACACCCGATTTCTCTTCAGGGACGCAACCAATTGCGGGGAAGTCCGTGGAACCATGGACGGCAAAGATGTGAATTGGCGAAAAGCGGACGGTTGAAGATGGAGGATCCAGTGACCACATGTTTCACTTCAGTCCCACGAGACGAGCCGATGCAGTGAAAATGTTGTCCGAAGACCCGGTTTATAAAGCCGGACCAGTTTCTGAACCGATCCAGGACCAAATAGATTCAAGGAATTTAATTAAAAAAACAAACTTAATAAAATTGATAATTAATATTTACTATTTTTTATCAAAAGACTTACACATAAATTTAAAATTGTCAAAAGACACCTGTCATTTATAATTTACCAAACGGTGCACTTTTTAAAGTGATTTCCCTTTTTAACCATATGACAAATCTCACACACATTCTCTTTGTTGCTGCATGCAACTTTTTTTATTTTTCCTCTTCTCTCTTTATCTTTCCTTTTTTTTTTCACGCATGCATACACACAAACTTTTGGATCTGATATGAATATATCAGGTCCACGTTGGGCCTGATATAAATCATATCAGGTACAACGTGGGATTGATATAGTGTATGTGCTTGATATATTGATATCAGGCCGACGTTGGGTCTGATATGAATATATCAGGGCCACGTTGGGCCTAATATGAATCATATCAGGGTCAAAGTGGGGCTGATATAAATATATCAGCTCCACGTTGGGCCTGATATGATTCATATCAGGCCCAATGTTATTTTTTTTTTGCTGATTTTTTATATTTTCATTGTAACACCTTCGAAAAGCCAAACAAAATAATGGGTCAAAATCCACTAATGGACCTAGAGAGCTCCAATTGAACCCATTTCAATTCCTGTGGATTTCTGAGGTTGCAAGGAGTTCAAATATGATATCCATTATTTTTTTTTGGCTTTTCGAAGGTGTTACAATGAAAATATAAAAAATCAGCAAAAAAAAAAAATTAACATTGAGCTTGATATGAATATATCATGCCCAAAAGTATATGTATATGATGCGTGAGAAAAAAAAGAGGAAAGAGAAAGAGAGAAGAGAAAAAATAAAATAATAAAAATTGTTGCATGCAGCAACAGAGAGAGGGAGATTTGTCAGAAGGCTAAAAAAGGAAAATCACTTTAAAAAATGCGCTCTTTAGTAAATTAGAAAGTGACATACGCCTTTTGGTAATTTCAAATGTCTATGTACGTCATTTGGTAAAAAACTGAATTAATATCGATGTCTAATCCCACCAACTTTTAGTGAAACACCACATCATCCCCTAAAGGTTGGGATCTTGATCAATGCGATAGTAAAGAATTTTTCCTTTGTAAAATTAAATATCAAGTACATTGCAAACACATCACTCTGTATATACAAGGACGATTAATATGGCCTGAACACAGTGCCATGATAAAACATAGAACGGATTTTTATATAACGAAAGTTTGAATTTTCCGCATATCATATCATATGTCTACATATAATATGTCTACATATAATTTATACTTCTTAAATTTATCTTGGTAGTTGATAAAAAACTTTTATAAGGCCAAGCCAATTATCTTCATGATTAATCGGTTCGAATACTAAAATACCTACATTATGGGCTGGGTTAACTCATTTTGGCCATTGTGGAAATGACTTCTTGTGTATGGGATTGGCTCGCGTGAGTTCAGGCACATAAGCACTGCATCACTCTAAGGTAATACCGAAGGTGATTACTCAGAGGTGATTTAAGAATGGTCACGGTGCTTAGTGTAGCTTGCCTAATTCGGCGATTCCTTTCGCCTCTCTCGCTCTGAAAGATGCTAAATCTGTGAAACTTAACTCTGCAAAAGTCAGTAAAAGTCTCTCAATTGGCTTTGTAGACATTTGAATGCTATGAAAAGAGCTATTTTTGCTCCTCGAAAGTGAGTGTGATTTCATAGTCGTGATTTAGGTGATGATTGTTTCCAAGAGGACTTTAGCTGGATATGCTCCATCTGTTTTTCGATAGCTCACCTAATTAGATTAGTCAATTACACAGACAGAGAATTATCAATGTCTTAATTTCCATGTGGTCAAACGTCTCTTTCTTTCTTATCCAATCTACTTTTTCCCTTGATCTGCACAAGTGATAAATGGATCGAGCAAGACATGTCGGTCGCGCCGTGTCACCCGGGATCTCTTGGTCCACAATTTGTAGATTGCTTTTGGTCCCTTTTGATCTCTATCATTGAATCAGATCAGGGATCCATGTACTAGTCCTTCCTCATATGACCCAACATTGGAGATCAGAAGGGACAAGAATGATCCATAAATTATGGACCAGAGGATCCCTTCTCGCGCCATGCTAGGTTAAGCCCAACCTATCTCACAAGTCAAGCTAGACTATTAACTCGAAGGTCATGCTAGGCCGACTAATTATTAAACTTAAATTATATATAATTTAAGTGACAATGGTGACTCGATTCTTTATCAAAATCGACATAATCTTCAACAAACACACACACAGAGACGTATAAAATATATCTTGGAGTTTATCACCTAATGTCATTTTCCTGTGCTAATTAACAGTTGTTTGTCAGTAATGAGGAAGTAGACCTCCCACAATCATTGTTGCATGCATGGCTGGCCAGAAAATGTCTCATACCCTGTCTGTCTTCAACTGTAGCATATGGACATAACTGAATAATACCAAAGACAAGCCTGATTAATCATGTACTCTTGGACTATTAGAAGAAAATGACCTAAGTGAAGCCTGCAGCTGGACAAAAATAATTTGCATCTCTTTCAGATAGCTGGATTCGTGCTCTTAACTTCATCTATAAACCAATAGTATTTAAAAGAGAGTTGCAGTGGCATACTTTTCAACTATCTGTCTGAACACTGGAAATTAAGTCTTCTTTAACTTGTTGGAGTTTATGTACTGATATCTTATTATAGGTTCTTAATCATCTTCTGGTCTTAAACTCAAGGAACATGGGGTTTGGTCCTATGCTCACTGGATTACTAATGTATTTTAATGAATTTGTCATTATTTAGGAATTAGTCGGGTTTAGTTGTATTCAACTTAGTCTCTAGCTAGAGGCCAATTTAGGACTGTTTTTGATAGATGATAGTGAGCAAGAGAAAAATAAATGAAATGCGAAGCCTAATAAGTAATACAAGATTGAATCGGATGGTGAGTTTCAAACTACGACAAGGCTGAGCAATATAAGAGGGTAAAAAGTACTCTTGCTAACGATTGAGTTGGAACATAAGCAAAGACTAGATAGGTCAAAATTTTCAAAGTCATTTCGAGTTAATCAAAATCTAATTTCATTTCATCTACTCCCACTCTTGATTCAATCAAGTTTCGATGAGTTCTATCCATTTTTCAATGTAGCGAATTGGCTATTTGTCAACCTCATTCTAGCTCAGGCAACCCATATAGGTGTCCATCGGTTTCACCAACTACATTTATGATAATGTTTGAATTATATCACCATTTTTATTCTTGATGATTCGGACATGGCTATGATTATATTAGCCACATTCATTTTATTGAAAATCTAGAGTTTAATAAAGATAAATAGTCGGCACCCTAAACATCGGGTGCCTTCTGCTTGTTACCGAGCTTTCCAAATTTATTTACCAATCCTGATCCTAGTTCCATGACTTATCAAGTCTTATCTACCCGTTTGTAGTTTTGAGAAATATCATAAATATGAATGCTTAATTATCACTGACCTATTTAATTTAATAAACAAATACACTAGATCTTTAGGGACAAACAAATCTAAAAAACGCTCTGAATGTATGAACTATACAATTAGATAACTGAAAAACTAAGGGCACTAATTTGTGTTGACTAATAGAACAAGGAACCCAGCATAACCTGAAGACTTCCAATGATCTTGATGGAATATGCACACGGAAATCGAC